>CM067298.1:17377405-17461516 GCA_034231615.1 Meghimatium bilineatum | reverse complement strand
ATATATATATATATATTATATATATATATATATATATATATATATATATATATATATATATATATATATATATATATATATATATATATATATATATATATATATATATATATATATATATATATATATATATATATATATATATATATATATATATATATTATATATATATATATATATATATATAAACAATATATATATATATATATATATAAAACCGTCATCGGTGTTGGGGTGTCACATTGATACATTTGGTACAGAAAGATATCCACACATCTCTATCCTCTACCATCCTGGTGTATTTCTAAACTTCACACCCTGTCTAGTCCTTGATATTATCCAGTCATGTCTTCATCTTGCTACCTCGTCTTCTTCTACCTTCCACTATACTCTAAAGAACATCTTTTGTCATCGAGGAACGTTTTATCGCGTGGCCCGTACACCGGAGTTTACAACTATTTACAATTGTTAATAGTTGTACTTGTTGACCCGATATACATTTATTCTATCACCCAAAAACACGTTGGTCTTATGTTGTCGGTAACAGATACCTAACACACGTCTATAGCATTTGTTTTCAAACGCCGAAATTCTTCTATATAAGTCCAGGTCTCACAGTCGTATAGAAATATTAACAAAACCAAAAATTAAACAAGTTATTTTAACATGGGTGGTGATTCTGCTTTTCAAAATAGTGGTTAATCTATACGGAATCGTATAGATGACGTGCCATGAACATGCTATAAGAAAATAATCTCAATATAAAAGCATGTCATCTACTATGGTTTTTCTGTTGCACATATATATTGGAAACACCAAGAATTTAAACAAGTGATAGAATTACATACCTAAGAGCAATATAACAGACGACAAGAGCAGCATAGGAAATACACAATAGATGTAGTCTAGCATACCAAGCCCTAGGGCACATCACAACAATCTTTCAGAAACAAAATGTAGATTTACACACCTAAATAACACTATTCAAAACGATCATTATGCCAACGCTGTGCTACCACAGCCAAACATGGACAACGACAGCACAAGACAAATGTAAACTTGTGACTGCTGAAATGGCATGCTTACGCAGAATCCTAGTAATATCGCTAAGGGACAGGGTGAACAATGAGGACATTTGCCAAAAAAACTGGCACCACCCCAATCTTGGAATATATCAAGAGACAACAGGTCAAATGGTTTGCACACATCAGCAAGACTACCATCAGACAGCATACCACAGCAAGCTAGGCTACACAGATACAACGAAGGCAGATCTAGATGCCTACCGCGAAAACGATGGACCACTGAAATAAAATAGGCGACAAATTCCACAATCTACTCAGCACACAAGAGGGCCGTCTCCAGAAAACTCTTGTACCCCTGACCGCCAAAAGGCAACAAAGGGTTTCAGCGCATAGTCTTCTCTTAACTTCAGCTGTTGATTCACCATTTCCTCTAATATGAACTCCCTGATATGTAAACGTCAAAACCTCCTTAAGCTTCGATTGTTAAGCTTTCTTTTGGTTGTGACTATCTGGTACTGCCATTCACCAAAATTTTACTCTTATCTGTATTGATCTCCATGCCAAGTTTGTGATAGTTATTTCCAGTCTTGTTTTTAACTCTTGAATGAATGTTAACCCTTGTAGTTCTACTTCTGTTGGCGTCATCAGATCGATTATATCTGTCGCCTAGCGATCAATGTTGCTGAAAGGAATTCTTCTAACACTTCTCTCATGATTGCTTCTAGGTAGATGTTAAATAGTATTGGTGAAAGTAAGCATCCTTGTTCATGATAACACACAGGAAAACATGTGGACATATGGATCATAAGAGCTTTATCAAGTACACAACATAGCACACGACGAGTAAAGGACATCACAGCGTGTAATCACATCTGAACGCTGAATAAGATCACTATACCGAAAGCAGGTGAATAATAAACAGTAATGCACAAATGGAGCAGAGAAAAAATGACAGAACATGGTGAGATATTTATAGGTAGTAGCGACTGTATGAGATAGTTATTTCTTTACTCCAACATACGTATTAAGATATTTATATTAGTTCTCGTTATTTCTTTACTCCAACATACGTATGAAGACATGTATATTAGTTCTCGTTATTTCTTTATTCCAACATACGTATGAAGACATGTATATTAGTTCTCGTAGTTGTATTGTATTTTCATCTATCAATAGATAGATTTTCATCATTGTTCTCAAACATCACATCTCATTATCCTCCAATACACTTTGAACTTTTTTTAAATGACAGTCCATGCGCCATATCCATTGAGAAATATTGGTTCGATACACGAGAGAGCTTCACATGAAAGTTCCGTAGAATTTAGAATGACCATAGCATTCATTATCTTGTTTAAAAAAACTGTCATACTGTGTTCTTCTCGTTAGGGAGTAACTTGTGTGATAAAAGCCGCATTGTCTTGTAAACTGTCAATAGTGTAGTTAGTGACATAATGGCAATTTAAAGATGGTTAATCTCACTATTAGCATGCACCAAAGAGGAGCATCTTTCTGTAGTGAAGGGGTAATACCTATACAGTGAAATCCCATTAGTAACAGCTTATTTTGGACTGACAAAATACCATTAGTAACATCTTGTTTTGGACTGACAAAATCCCATTAGTAACATTTTGTTTTGGACTTACAAAATCCCATTAGTAATGTCTTGCTTTGGACTGACAAAATCCCATTAGTAACATCTTGCTTTGGACTGTCCAAAATTCCATTAGTAACAATTTACTTTAGACTGATAAAATCCCCATTAGTAACAAGTTGCTTTGGACTGACAAAATATGTATGTAATAACTAGGGCTGTACCGGATTAAAATCTTTGGAATCCGGCCGGAGCCGATTTGTGAAGTGAGATCCGGCCGGAGCCGGATTTGCAAATAGAAAAAACAGTTAAATAATGTACTACATCACTTGATTTAAGTGTGTGGAGTCACTCGACTGTTCATTACTGCAGGTTAGTACAATAGACATGACAAAGATGACATATACTCATATTAAATCATTTAAATGTAAAATAATTATATTTATATTTAGAACAGTGATTTAGCTCAGACTTCCCATGTAACGTTTTCTTCATTCTATTTGCACGTGACCCTGCCCTCTAGCGCTGTGCTGTCCTATCATTGTACTAATTATGTTAGCCTTCTTCACATGAGACTTGCTCACGATTTTCGATATTCGTGGCATCTACCCATCTCGTAACGTTGACATTGGCCTGCCCTCCAGTGCATCTTCATTTCGACTGACCGAGCCAGAGTGCCTTGATCACTGTGTGTCGACAGTACCGTTTTATGTGTTGGCGCAGAGGTGTCAGAGATAGTGCTTGTATTTTTTCCAGCCAAATCTCATTCTATCACCAGCCTTCAGTCACGAACATGATCCCGACAAGTGTTGGCCTAGGAACGCAGAACGAGCTGCTGTATTTCTGTTTCCAGGGTGCACCACGAGGAGGTAATTTTAGGAACTTGGTTATCTGCTAAGTCCGTTTTTCTGTTGAAAGAGTCTGTTTTGGTTGTCCACTGGTATAGCTGCTGTTTATTGCCAATATATACGCCTATTCTTGATTATTCTTAAATCTTTACTCTAAATGTTCAGAATGTTGATATCAAATGATTGACGTATTCTCGAAAGTCCCGTTCTCCCTTCTGGTCACTCTTTTCTTTTATAAATATCCGTAGTGCACCTGTTCATGGCTGCAATCATTGTGGTCAATGAAATTATCAGCTATACATTTCCAATTCCCCCCCCCTCCAATTAATTAAAAAAATTTCACTCTGTTTCGGTAACGTGTTTCCAAACATTGTCAAACTCAATGCTTATTATATGGTTCAAAGACGTTCCACTTGGCAATGTTGTAGAGTCATAGTTAGTAATCTATACCTGAGGATCATGTAATTCCAGTGTAAACCCTTCTGGGTGGGGTAGGCAAACTGACCATGCGCCCTCCTTAGTAACCTCTTATGACATACATATTTGGCTGCAATTTGTATATTCTTTTCTCCTTGTTATATCTCGACAACACTACGGAAACTGGACTTTTCATTAAATATTATTTTATATTAAATGCATGTTTAGTTGATGTCTTGATTCTTGATTAGAAACTGATCTCACAGCACGTGGGGCATTCCTATAAGTGCTCCGCCCTCTGTTCCAGCAGCCATTCGACTCGCTGATGTTTCGAGTCCAATGCCGCCTAAACAGACGTCGACATCAGGGCACAACTCTGGCCCTTGCGACAGGTTTCTTTGTTGTTCCTCTCATCCACGCAATGCCCGTAACTAGTTCAAACACAACGTCGGCCTGTCGGAACAACATGGTAACTGTTATCGAAGGTTACGATTACGGGATTGTATAGATGACGTGCCATGAAGCTTCTATAAGAAGATAACCTCAATATAAAGGCATGTCATCTACTAAGGTTTTCTGTTGCATGGTTGGTTTGTCTAGTGAGTCATTGGTGATACCCACAGACGCATGCGCAAAGGAAAAAGTTCTACTATTCGCCATGACCACATTTTATACTCACTGTCAAACAAAGCATATATGTCACACTTCTTATCCGGAGTCGTCAATTGTGATAACCTAGCATTATAAACAAAAATAGGTAGATGTTACACCAGTCACCTTCTTCATTTTCAGGGTTGTTACTCTACACTGGAACATTTATCCCTTGATAACCTAACATTGTAGATTAGGAGAATATCAGTATTGGAAATGATTGACAGCACACGAAATAGAAGGCTTTGGTAAGGCATGATAACCTAAACCACTCGACATTGACCATAAGAATAAGACATATATTACAATGTTGCCACAATCTTCAACGTTTCAAAATATGTGTCTATAGTTATTCATTATATTTCCCTACTTATTTCCACATATATTTCGTGTTTTACTTTTCTTCCGGAACGTCAATTGAGATTTACATACCTTTGTGAGATCCAGGTTCAGCTTTGTAATGTCTCGAGCAGCATAGGATACAGGTGAGAATAAATGAAAGAACCATCAGTAAAATCAGCCACCTGGAAATTCGTTCTTCTTGACACGTGTGGCCAAAGTAGCCTGGCTGGCACGCATGACACTTCCCTGTTAGAGGGTCACATGTCCTGTTGAGACAATTCTTAGAACACTTCTTATCGCACAATTGTCCATAAAATTTATATGGACAGTCTTCACAAAATTCCCCGACACGTTGCCCAATGCAAGAAATACATTCACTAGATTGCATGTCACACAAATGTTTATAACAATATTTTGAGCAAGAATTTGAACACTTTTCTCCATATAACCCATCAACGCATTTAACACAAAGTGCTCCAGAAAACCTTTCTTCGCAGTGACAGTATCCATTTGTTGGGTCACAAATATCGTAACATCCGGCAGAGCACTTCAACTTACAGTTAATTCCGAAAGTTCCTGGATGGCATACTTCATCGCAAAAATGTCCCAGTTTACCTGGCACACACTGCAAACAGTGTCCAGAACGAAACTCGCATACATTGTGAAGGCATGACGAACTGCAATCATATGCACATGCGTAACCATACGAGCCGTGCTGACATCCTTCAGCACACTTCCCAGTGTAGACTATACACGCTTCTGTTACTAAGCAGTTACACTTGCTACGACAAGTCAGTCCGTAGAATGAGTCCCGACAAACAGGATCGCCGAACGTTTCGACCTCACATAGACTCAAGCGCCGATCTGCTTCTGGAACATTTAGAGATTGCAATATCACGAGTAGAATGATAGGAGTTTTTGCAGTCACGTATATGTTGTAGATGAGAACACTAGAATTGCTTGAATCTTTATACAAGCTATTTATTATAAATTTTTCATTGAACGTTTTAAGAGTAAATTCGTTGAGCCGCTGTGGTATATTTTTTGAGTTGTAGATTCGAATTGTGTATAATGTATATTGTTCTTCAAATGAGATATAAAACTGTGATTCTCTCTCAGTTGCAGTTTGTGCGCAGTGCCGTTGTTCGTAATCACTGTCAGTGTTGCCATCTACAGCATTACTTGAAGCATACTCTTTCTTATCTTCCTTATTGAAGTTACTTGTTTGGCCTGTTGTCTTCTTTAGTGCAACGTTACGGCCCCCGCTTATGTGAATCTCACATATTGTAGGAACTATCTGTCCTTCTATTCGTAGATTGATCATTTCTACTGTCATGTCACACGTGACGTCGACTGTTTTGTTGTCGTAGACAAACTTCCTTTCAGCGATGCATGGCTTCCCGTCGTTTAATTTTGTTACAAATTTAAGCAGGTTTTCCTTGTTGTTTACTAGTATTCTATACCAGGTAAATGGATATGGCACCTCTAATGTCATTTCTACTGAGGTTGCATTCCTATGTGGGTTGCACGTATTGGTGTCGTTGTCGATTAAGTATGGATCAACATAATCAAACTCCACAAAAAACAACAAATCCACATACTGACAACCTGGACCGAAGAAGCCAGTACTGCAAGAGTCTCCATTTATACAACTTCCGTCCGATTTACAAGTTTCAGAATTATCACAGTGACACATAAACACGCATCCCACTCCAAACCATCCAACTTCACAATTGTTACAATTTACTTCCAGTATCATTGTGGCAGTTAGGACGGTGAAAATGTGAAGTAAATGAACCCGTTCTGTAGAAGTCATTGATATGAAACTGAAATCACATCATGAACACTTGCCCTGATACAGAAGCGCGTTCCAAACAATATCATTACAGCAGTAAAACAAATATGTATGACATGCAGTCGAACGATAAATAACTGTTTACTCTATGTACACATAATTTGTTGACGTCATATTACTTATTTTAGAAATGCAAAATATGGATGGTGCATGTGCATACCAAAAACAGAATGTGCATACCAAGAAGAAGATGGACTGACGATATTAAATATAGCATGAATACATCGTTAGAAAATTCAAGCCGCTTGGCCCAAAATAGAGAGTCATTCAGGGAAGACACCGTTCTGAAGAGAATACATCACTTGACATATCAATTATATATATATATATATATATATATATATATATATATATATATAAAACCGTCATCGTTGTTGGGGTGATACATTTGGTACAGAAAGATATCCACACATCTCTATCCTCTACCATCCTGGTGTATTTCTAAACTTCACACCCTGCCTAGTCCTTGATATTATCCAGTCATGTCTTCATCTTGTTACTTCGTCTTCTTCTACCTTCCACTATACTCTAAAGAACATCTTTTGTCATCGAGAAACGTTTTATCGCGTGGCCGTACCCCCAGAGTTTACAAAGTTTTACAATTGTTAATAGTTGTACTTCTTGACCCGCTAATACATTAATTCTATCACCCAAAAACACGTTGTCTTATGTTCTCGGTAACAGATACCTAACAAACGTCTATAGCATTTGTTTTCAAACACCGGAATTCGCCACTATAAGTCCAGGTCTCACAGTCGTTTAGAAATATTGAAAAAACCAAAGATTTATACAAGTTAATCTTAACATGGGTGGTGATTCTGCTTTTCAAAATAGTGGTTAATCTTATCATGGCGGACATGGTCATTGTCAGTCTTTTCTTAACAGACCGAAGTAATGAAGATAGGAAGAACAGAAAGAAACACCAACATTCTTGATTAGAAACTGGCCTCACAGCACGTGGGGCAAAAGTGCTCCACCCTATGTTCCAGCAGCCATCCGACTCGATGGTGTTTCGAGTCTAATGCCACCGAAACAGACGTCGACATCAGAGCACAACTGTGGCCCTTGCGACAGGTTTCTTTGTTTTTCTGCCCACCCACGCCGTGCCCGTAAGTTCAAGCACAACGTCGGTTTGTCCGAACAACATGGTAACTGTTATCGAAGGTTACGACTACGGGATTGTATAGATGACGTGAACGAAACTTCTATAAGAAGATAACCTCAATATAAAAGCATGTCATCTACTAAGGTTTTCTGTTGCACATATATATTGGAAACAACAGACTTAAACAAGTGATAGAATTACATACCTAAGAAGCAATATATCAACAGACGACAAGAGCAGCAACGAAATACACAATAGATGTAGTAAAGCACACCAAGACCTAGGGCAAATGACACCAATCTTCAGAAACAAAAATGTAGATTTGTACACCTAAATAACACTATTCTAAACGATCATTATGCCAACGCTGTGCTACCACAGCCAAACATGGACAACAACAGCACAAGACAAATGTAAACTTGTGACAGCTGAAATGGCATGCGTATGCAGAATCCTAGTAATATCGCTAAGAGATAGGGTGAAGAATGAGTACATTCGCCAAAAAACTGGAACCACCCCGATTTTGGAATATATTAAGAGACAACAGATCAAATGGTTTGCATACATCAGCAGACTACCATCAGACAGCATACCAAAGCAAGCTATGCTACACAGATACAGCGAAGGCCACAATCTACTCAGCACACAAGAGGACCGTCTCCAGAAAACTCGTGTACCCATGACGCCGAAAAGCATTAAAGGGTTTCAGCGAATAGTCTTCTCTTAACTTCAGCTGTTGATTCACCATCTCCTCTAATATGAACTCCCTGATATGTAAACGTCGAAACCTCCTTAAGCCTTCGATTGTTAAGCTTTCTTTTGGTTGTGACTATCTTGGTACTGCCATTCACCAAAATTTTACTCTTATCTGTATTGATCTCCATTCCAAGTTTGTGCTAGTTATTTCCAGTCTTGTTGTTAACTCTTGAATGAATGTTAACTCTTGTAGTTCTACTTCTGTTGGCGTCATCAGATCGATTATATCTGTCGCCTAGCGATCGATGTTGCTGAATGGAATTCTTCTAACACTTCTCTCATGATTGCTTCTAGGTAGATGTTAAATAGTATTGGTGAAAGTAAGTATCCTTGTTTCATGATAACACACAGGAAAACATGTGGACATACTGATCATAAGAGCTTTATCAAGTATACAACATAGCACACGACGAGTAAAGGACATTACAGCGTGTAATCACATCTGAACGCTGAATAAGATCACTAATACCGAAAGCAGGTGAATAATAAACAGTAATGCATAAATGGAGCAGAGAAAACATGACAGAACATGGTGAGATATTTATAGGTAGTAGCGACTGTATGAGATAGTTATTTCTTTACTCCAACATACGTATTAAGACATTTATATTGGTTCTCGTTATTTCTTTACTCCAACATACGTATTAAGACATTTATATTAGTTCTCGTTATTTCTTTACTCCAACATACGTATGAAGACATGTATATTAGTTCTCGTAGTTGTATTGTATTTTCATCTATCAATAGATAGATTTTCATCATTGTTCTCAAACATCACATCTCATTATCCTCCAGTACACTTTGAACTTTTTTTAAATGACAGTCCATGCGCCATATCCATTGAGAAATATTGGTTCGATACACGAGAGAGCTTCACATGAAAAGTTCCGTAGAATTTAGATTGACCATAGCATTCATTATCTTGCTTAAGAAACTGTCTTACTGTGTTCTTCTCGTTAGGGAGTGACTTGTGTGATAAAAGCCGCATTGTCTTGTAAACTGTCAATAGTGTAGTTAGTGACATAATGGAAATTTAAAGATGGTTAATCTCACTATTAGCATGCACCAAAGAGGAGCTAGTTAGTTAGTTAGTTAGTTAGTCGTCGGATCATCATCACTGCAAACTGGACACATCCATAGTTGCTCCGATCTCTCCTTGAGTGTATCCGCCATCACACTTCTGCTGACAGTACCGGTCCTATGCTGGTTGACCATCATTCTTCTGCGCCCTCCAAAATGTTCACCTTTAGCAACACCGCATCTCAATCCCTGATCTTTAATCCTAGCCATTGAAAAGGAATCATCATCCACATTAGTCTCACTCTCGCGTGTTATATCTCTTAAGGAGTTCAAAACGTCAGCGCGATCCATTGCCCCATCGCCCTTTGCCACAATCGCACACGATGCCAGTTGATCCGCTCTTTCATTGCCTCGAACGCCCACATGCCCCGGCACGAAAATAAATGTAACCGCTTTCAAGCTCGCATTTCTCAAGGCATCAATCCACTGTTCGCGAACGAGACCCACTTGTACCTTCTTAATCATACTCATAGAGTCACTCAAGATGCAGACCTGCGTTACTTTCTGTGTGCGTAGCCACTCAAATGCCTTGGTCACCGCCATAGTCTCCATGGTCATACTACTCGTAGTGACCGCAAAGGCACCACTTTCCTCCTTGATCGTTTTACCTGCGCACTGAGCTGTAAAGGCCCAAGCACTGCGAACATGCCTAATTACAGATCCATCAGTGTATATAATCACATCCCCCTCTTTGGTATTCTCACTGATTAAAGCCTGCACTTCTTTCTCCACAGCTGTGGGACACCATTCTATTCATTCCCTGCTAAGTGATATTACTACTCTCAAACAAGTTTCGAAATCTGTGGGTAGACCTATCCATTCCGCACCAGCTGCCACATCCTGTAATCTGCACACGCTTTGTATTACATCCTCAGCACGTCCCATCCACGACCTTCCTCTCTTGAGTCTGCTGCCTTCAACTTTCTGTATTTCGGAATGCAACGGATGTTCCTTATCTGCATGTATTTGAAGGTACGCCCGTGCACGGCAATACTGTAATCTATGCTCAGCTGTTGGGCAGTCAAGTAGGCATCGCATAGCTCTTGTCGATGTGTCTCTTGTGCATCCCAGAATGATACGCATTGCTGCATTCTGGACTCTATCCAGTCTTTCGATCTGAGTTTGGCTAAGAGTCAGAATTGCCAGTGCATATTCCACCACAGCCACAACCAAACCCTGGTACAAAAGAAATAACAATCTTTGCTCACACTGCGCAGCAGCCATAACCTTCATTCCTGCTAAGCCTTTGCCTGCCCTTATGATAATGTGGTCAACATGTTCCCTGAAACTCAGGCTTCTGTCAAAAAACACACCCAGATATCTCATTGTGCTAGTTCTTTCTAAACTTTTCCCGGACAACGAAACTTGTGGCATGGGTGTCTTTACCATGTGACTGTTCAAGGAAAACCACGTCACGAATGCCTTAGACGGATTAACCACTGCTCCCGTATCTCGACACCAATTTGTCAGTCTGTCCAGCTCCTTCTGTAGTTCCACGACACACTCTTCTCCATTTCTGACCTGTCTATACACCAGGATATCATCGGCATATGCCATCGTTCTGCCAACACCTGTGATTTGATTGCCAGCGATATGTACTGTGTATACATTGAAAAGTACCGGAGAAAGAGGCGATCCCTGTGGCAGGCCAGGGCTAATAACCGTTGGTGTAGATATCCAGTTACCACACTTAAGAACTACAACCCTGTGCATCAGGGCGGCGCCAACCCAACGCACGACAAAAGGATTAACTGCATGATTTAACAGCTGGTGCATCAAGATATCCAAGGACACCCTATTGTACGCATCCTCAAGGTCTATTGCGACCACACATGTCTCCATGCGCGAATCTAACCCCTCAAAAACATCCTGCGCAAATATGGCTGCATTCTGCCATGTCTTCTTTCCTCGACGATATCCTCCTAACAATGTTGGTAAACACTTATTTCTTTCAAGATAACACGATACCTTCCGGGCCACAATTTTTTCCAAAAGCTTGCCAATCGTATTCTGCATAGTTATTATTCTGTAGCCATGTATCCTGTTGTGGTCCTTCCCAGGTTTGTGTAGTAGAACTAAATAGCTGTGCAACCAGTCTTCTTTCACTGTGCCCTTTAGAAGGCTATTATTGAACATGTCCGCCAACTCTCCCAACTCCTCATCCGTTCTTCGACTAATGTCATCGTATCTAATGCCATCTGGCCCTGGTGCTGTATTTTTTGTAGTCACGCGTCTTGTGAGACCATTCATGGATTTGTGTAACCGCCAGAACAATTTTAGTGATTTTTCGCGTGTGATCTCTTTGCAAAATTTGTCCCATTTTGACGCCTTTGCTGACTTTGCAATATCTTTGAATGTTTGGACTAAGATATCTTTCTTCCGTTTCCATTGTGCGACCTCCATGGGCTGAGCCGCAACACGTTTCCGTGCCCTTTGCCATAGTGATACTGCTTTCCGTTTCTCGCTCCATGCCCTTTGAACCTCTTCGTTCCTCCAGGGGGGCCTATCCCACACCAGATTTCTCACTACTTAGGCCTTACGTTCTTCTTGTCGAATTCTGCTCACAACATCCACTCCTCTGCGATCATATTTAAAGGATCTTACCTTTGGCCTTATCTGCTTACTTTTGTCATTTTTTAAGAGAACAACACATGGGAGGTGGTCACTGTTATGATGCCCCAGCACGTCCCATTTGCAGATAGCCACAGAAGCTGATGACACCAATGCCAGGTCGATAGCGCTATCATCATCACCATCCCTGCTTGCCATCCTTGTTATACGGCCATCGTTAAGGCACACCAGGTCCGTATCTGTCAGGGCCTCCTCAAGTTCTCTTCCCTGTTTGTTCGAAGCACTATTGCCCCATGATGTACCTTTCGCATTGAAGTCACCACAAAAGAGGATCTGCTTTTCCTGTTCCATTATCTCCCCTAGGATCTTCCAACCCTGAAGATCAATGCTCGTGTTGCAGGCATACACATTTACAATCATGATTGGGTGCTGTACCCTCACTGCCTGTAACTGGATATTGTCACTATCCCACTTGGATATATCAACCTCGCATACACTAAAACCCTCGCGTACTAAGATTGCCTGTCCAAGATGTCGCCTGTTGTAGAAACACTGAAATCCGGCTATCCTGATATTACCACTTTCACCTAGCTGTGTTTCTTGCAATGCAATGACGTCAGCCTCATAACACATCTTTTCTAGCTCTGTTCTACGCTTGTGTACACTGGCCAATATTCCAAAACAGCACACGCACGTTTTTAATTCCTAGCCTAGCTGTTTTCGATCTCGTTCTTCTAGCACCCGCCCGGTGACTTTTCCTTTTTGAGCCACCTCGTTTAGGCCGCTTGATATTGGCCGCCATTTTTCAAACTGTGTGACAACAAATACACTCACGAAGACTTCAGCTCAGATTCACGCACTCCGTTAGCACCTGCGAAGATCTTAATGAGTGGACCTCCTGGTCAGAGAATAACAACACATCACCACGCAATCTCCTAAATGAAAACAACGAATATATCAATTGTTCAAGTGAAACTGTAGGCGACACACAAAACACTCGCGTTGCTATCCACCATTTTGACCGGAAGAGGAGCATCATTCTGTAGTGAAGGGGTAATACCTATACAGTGAAATCCCATTAGTAACAGCTTATTTTGGACTGACAAAATACCATCAGTAACATCTTGTTTTGGACTGACAAAATCCCATTAGTAACATTTTGTTGTGGACTTACAAAATCCCATTAGTAACATCTTGCTTTGGACTGACAAAATCCCATTAGTAACATCTTGCTTTGGACTTTCAAAACTCCATTAGTAACAATTTACTTTGGACTGATAAAATCCCATTAGTAACATGTTGCTTTTCACTGACAAAATATGTATGTAATAACTAGGGCTGTACCGGATTCATATTTTTGGAATCCCGCCCGAGCCGGATTTATGAAGTGAGATCCGGCCGCAGCCGGATTTGCAAATTTTAAAAAAGTTAAATAATGTACTACGTCACTTAACTTAGGTGAGTGGAGTCACTCGACTGTTCATTACTGCAGGTTAGTACAATAGACATGACAAAGATGACATATACTCATATTAAATCATTTAAATGTAAAATAATTATATTTACATTAGAACAGTGCTTCAGCTCAGATTTCCATGTAACGTTTTCTTCATTCTATTTGCACGTGACCCTGCCCTCTAGCGCTGTGCTGTCCTATCATTGTACTCAATATGTTAGCCTTCTTCACATGAGACTTGCTCACGATTTTCGATATTCGTGGCATCTACCCATCTCGTAACGTTGACATTGGCCGGCCCTCCAGTGCATCTTCATTTCGACTGACCGAGCCAGAGTGCCTTGATCACTGTGTGTCGACAGTACCGTTGTATGTGTTGGCGCAGAGGTGTCAGAGATATTGCTTGTATTTTTCCAGCCAATTCTCATTCTATCACCAGCCTTCAGTCACTAACATGATCCCGACAAGTGTTGGCCAAGGAACGCAGCACGAGCTGCTGTATTTCTGTTTCCGGGGTGCACTACGATGAGGTAATTTTAGGAACTTGGTTATCTGCTAAGTCCGTTTTTCTGTTGAAAGAGTCTGTTTTGGTTGTCCACTGGTATAGCTACTGTTTATTGCCAATATATATGCGTATTCTTGATTATTCTTAAATCTTTGCTCTAAATGTTCAGAATGTTGATATCAAATGATTGACGTATTCTCCAAAGTCCCGTCCTCCCTTCTGGTCACTCTTTTCTTTTATAAATATCCGTAGTGCATCTGTTCATGGCTGCAACCCTTGTGGTCAATGAAATTATCAGCTATACATTTCCAATTCCCCCCCCCCCCGCCAATTAATAATTTTTTTTTCGCTCTGTTTCGGTAACGTGTTTCCAAACATTGTCAAACTCAATGCTTATTATATGTTTCAAAGACGTTCCACTTGGCAATGTTGTAGAGTCATAGTTAGTAATCTATACCTGAGGATCATGTAATTATAGTGTAAACCTATCTGGGTGGGGTAGGCAAACTGACCATGCTCCCTCCTTAGTAACCTCTTATGACATACATATTTGGCTGCAATTTGTATATTCTTTTTTCCTTGTTATATCTCGACAACACTACGGAAAATAGACTTTTCATTAAATATTATTTTATATTAAATGCATGTTTAGTTAAAGTTCTTATACGTTTTACTTCTTGATTCTTGATTATAAACTTGTCTCACAGCACATGGGGCATTCCTATAAGTGCTCCGCCCTCTGTTCCAGCAGCCATTCAACTCGCTGATGTTTCGAGTCCAATGCCGCCGAAACAGACGTCGACATCAGGGCACAACTCTGGCCCTTGCGACAGGTTTCTTTGTTGTTCCTCTCATCCACGCCATGCCCGTAACTAGTTCAAACACAACGTCGGCCTGTCGGAACAACATGGTAACTGTTATCGAAGGTTACGATTACGGGATTGTATAGATGACGTGCCATGAAGCCTCTATAAGAAGATAACCTCAATATAAAGGCATGTCATCTACTAAGGTTTTCTGTTGCATGGTTGGTGTGTCTAGTGAGTCATTGGTGATACCCACAGACGCATGCGCAAAGGAAAAAGTTTATATGCCACACTTTTTATCGCAAAGGAAAAAGCATATATGTCACACTTCTTATCCGGAGTCGTCAATTGTGATAACCTAGCATTATAAACAAAAATAGGTAGATGTTACACCAGTCACCTTCTTCATTTTCAAGTTTGTTACTCTACACTGGAACATTTATCCCTTGATAACCTAACATTGTAGAATGGGAGAATATCAGTATTGGAAATGATTGACAGCACACGAAATAGAAGGCTTTGGTAAGGCATGATAACCTAAACCACTCGACATTGACCATAAGAATAAGACATATATTACAATGTTGCCACAATCTTCAACGTGTCAAAATATGTGTCTATAGTTAGTCATTATATTTCCCTACTTATTTTCACATATATTTCGTGTTTTACTATTCTTCCGGAACGTCAATTAAGATTTACATACCTTTGTGAGATTCAGGTTCAGCTTTGTAATATCTCGAGCAGCATAGGATAACGGTGAGAATAAATGAAAGAACCATCAGTAAAATCAGCCACTTGGAAATTCGTTCTTCTTGACACGTGTGGCCAAAGTAGCCTGGCTGGCACGCATGACATTTCCCTGTTAGAGGGTCACATGTCCTGTTGAGACAATTCTTAGAACACTTCTTATCGCACAATTCTCCATAAAATGTATATGGACAGTCTTCACAATATTCCCCGACACGTTGCCCAATGCAAGAAATACATTCACTAGATTGCATGTCACACAAATGTTTATAACAATATTTTGAGCACGAATTTGAACACTTTTCTCCATATAACCCATCAACGCATTTAACACAAAGTACTCCAGAAAACCTTTCTTCGCAGTGACAGTGTCCATTTGTTGGGTCACAAATATCGTAACATCCGGCAGAGCACTTCAACTTACAGTTCATTCCGAAAGTTCCTGGATGGCATACTTCATTGCAAAAATGTCCCAGTTTACCTGGCACACACTGCAAACAGTGTCCAGAACGAAACTCGCATACATTGTGAAGGCATGACGAACTGCAATCATATGCACATGCGTAACCATACGAGCCGTGCTGACATCCTTCAGCACACTTCCCAGTGTAGACTATACACGCTTCTGTTACTAAGCAGTTACACTTGCTACGACAAGTGAGTCCGTAGAATGAGTCTTGACAAACAGGATCGCCGAACGTTTCGACCTCACATAGACTCAAGCGCCGATCTGCTTTTGGAACATTTAGAGATTGCAATATCATGAGTAGAATGATAGGAGTTTTTGCAGTCACGTATATGTTGTAGATGAGAACACTAGAATTGCTTGAATCTTTATACACGCTATTTATTATAAATTTTTCATTGAACGTTGTAAGAATAAATTCGTTGAGCCGCTGTGGTATATTTTCTGAGTTGTAGATTCGAATTGTGTATAATGTATGTGGTTGATGAAATGAGATATAAAACTGTGGTTCTCTGTCAGTTGCAGTTTGTGCGCAGTGCCGTTGTTCGTAATCACTGTCAGTGTTGCCATCTACAGCATTACTTGAAGCACACTCTTTCTTATCTTCCTTATTGAAGTTACTTGTTTGGCCTGTTTTCTGCTTAAGTGCAACGTTACGGCCCCCGCTTATGTGAATCTCACATATTGTAGGAGCTATCTGTCCTTCTATTCGTAGATTGATCATTTCTACTGTCATGTCACACGTGACGTCGACTGTTTTGTTGTCGTAGACAAACTTCCTTTCAGCGATGCATGGCTTCCCGTCGTTTAATTTTGTTACAAATTTAAGCAGGTTTTCCTTGTTGTTTACTAGTATTCTATACCAGGTAAATGGATATGGCACCTCTAATGTCATTTCTACTGAGGTTGCATTCATATCTGGGTTGCACGTATTGGTGTCGTTGTCGATTAAGTATGGATCAACATAATCAAACTCCACAAAAAACAACAAATCCACATACTGGCAACCTGGACCGAAGAAGCCAGTACTGCAAGAGTCGCCATTTATACAACTTCCGTCCGATTTACAAGTTTCAGAATTATCACAGTGACACATAAACACGCATCCCACACCAAACCATCCAACTTCACAATTGTTACAATTTACTTCCAGTATCATTGTGACAGTTAGGACGGTGAAAATGTGAAGTAAATGAACCCGTTTTGTAGAAGTCATTGATACGAAACTGAAATCACATCATGAACACTTGCCCTGATACAGAATATATCAGATATAGAAGCTGATACAGAAGCGCGTTCTAAACAATATCATTACAGCAGTAAAACAAATATGTATGACATGCAGTCGAACGATAAATAACTGTTTACACTATGTACACATAATTTGTTGACGTCATATTAATTATTTTAGAAAGGCAAATTATTGAGGGTTGAGCAACTTGTAAAATCAGAATGTGCATACCAAGAAGAAGATGGACTGACGATATTAAATATAGCATGAATACGTCGTTTGAAAATCCGTCATCGTTGTTGGGGTGTCACATTGATACATTTGGTACAGAAAGATATCCACACATCTCTATCCTCTAACATCCTGGTGTATTTCTAAACTTCACACCCTGTCTAGTCCTTGATATTATCCAGTCATGTCTTCATCTTGTTACCTAGTCTTCTTCTACCTTCCACTATACTCTAAAGAACATCTTTTGTCATCGAGAAACGTTTTATCGCGTGGCCGTACCCCCAGAGTTTACAAAGTTTTACAATTGTTAATAGTTGTACTTCTTGACCCGCTAATACATTAATTCTATCACCCAAAAACACGTTGTCTTATGTTCTCGGTAACAGATACCTAACAAACGTCTATAGCATTTGTTTTCAAACACCGGAATTCGCCACTATAAGTCCAGGTCTCACAGTCGTTTAGAAATATTGAAAAAACCAAAGATTTATACAAGTTAATCTTAACATGGGTGGTGATTCTGCTTTTCAAAATAGTGGTTAATCTTATCATGGCGGACATGGTCATTGTCAGTCTTTTCTTAACAGACCGAAGTAATGAAGATAGGAAGAACAGAAAGAAACACCAACATTCTTGATTAGAAACTGGTCTCACAGCACGTGGGGCAAAAGTGCTCCACCCTATGTTCCAGCAGCCATC
Organism: Meghimatium bilineatum; assembly: GCA_034231615.1. NCBI lineage: Eukaryota > Metazoa > Mollusca > Gastropoda > Stylommatophora > Philomycidae > Meghimatium > Meghimatium bilineatum. Next base: position 17,443,128 of record CM067298.1, on the reverse strand, counting down.
CGACTCGATGGTGTTTCGAGTCTAATGCCACCGAAACAGACGTCGACATCAGAGCACAACTGTGGCCCTTGCGACAGGTTTCTTTGTTTTTCTGCCCACCCACGCCGTGCCCGTAAGTTCAAGCACAACGTCGGTTTGTCCGAACAACATGGTAACTGTTATCGAAGGTTACGACTACGGGATTGTATAGATGACGTGAACGAAACTTCTATAAGAAGATAACCTCAATATAAAAGCATGTCATCTACTAAGGTTTTCTGTTGCACATATATATTGGAAACAACAGACTTAAACAAGTGATAGAATTACATACCTAAGAAGCAATATATCAACAGACGACAAGAGCAGCAACGAAATACACAATAGATGTAGTAAAGCACACCAAGACCTAGGGCAAATGACACCAATCTTCAGAAACAAAAATGTAGATTTGCACACCACAATAACACTATTCTAAACGATCATTATGCCAACGCTGTGCTACCACAGCCAAACATGGACAACAACAGCACAAGACAAATGTAAACTTGTGACAGCTGAAATGGCATGCGTATGCAGAATCCTAGTAATATCGCTAAGAGATAGGGTGAAGAATGAGTACATTCGCCAAAAAACTGGAACCACCCCAATTTTGGAATATATTAAGAGACAACAGATCAAATGGTTTGCATACATCAGCAGACTACCATCAGACAGCATACCAAAGCAAGCTATGCTACACAGATACAGCGAAGGCCACAATCTACTCAGCACACAAGAGGACCGTCTCCAGAAAACTCGTGTACCCATGACGCCGAAAAGCAACAAAGGGTTTCAGCGAATAGTCTTCTCTTAACTTCAGCTGTTGATTCACCATCTCCTCTAATATGAACTCCCTGATATGTAAACGTCGAAACCTCCTTAAGCCTTCGATTGTTAAGCTTTCTTTTGGTTGTGACTATCTTGGTACTGCCATTCACCAAAATTTTACTCTTATCTGTATTGATCTCCATTCCAAGTTTGTGCTAGTTATTTCCAGTCTTGTTGTTAACTCTTGAATGAATGTTAACTCTTGTAGTTCTACTTCTGTTGGCGTCATCAGATCGATTATATCTGTCGCCTAGCGATCGATGTTGCTGAATGGAATTCTTCTAACACTTCTCTCATGATTGCTTCTAGGTAGATGTTAAATAGTATTGGTGAAAGTAAGTATCCTTGTTTCATGATAACACACAGGAAAACATGTGGACATACTGATCATAAGAGCTTTATCAAGTATACAACATAGCACACGACGAGTAAAGGACATTACAGCGTGTAATCACATCTGAACGCTGAATAAGATCACTAATACCGAAAGCAGGTGAATAATAAACAGTAATGCATAAATGGAGCAGAGAAAACATGACAGAACATGGTGAGATATTTATAGGTAGTAGCGACTGTATGAGATAGTTATTTCTTTACTCCAACATACGTATTAAGACATTTATATTAGTTCTCGTTATTTCTTTATTCCAACATACGTATTAAGATATTTATATTAGTTCTCGTTATTTCTTTATTCCAACATACGTATGAAGACATGTATATTAGTTCTCGTAGTTATATTGTATTTTCATCTATCAATAGATAGATTTTCATCATTGTTCTCAAACATCACATCTCATTATCCTCTAGTACACTTTGAACTTTTTTTAAATGACAGTCCATGCGCCATATCCATTGAGAAGTATTGTTTCGATACACGAGAGAGCTTCACATGAAAAGTTCCGTAGAATTTAGAATGACCATAGCATTCATTATCTTGTTTAAAAATGCTGTTATACTGTGTTCTTCTCGTTAGGGAGTGACTTGTGTGATAAAAGCCGCATTGTCTTGTAAACTGTCAATAGTGTAGTTAGTGACATAATGGCAATTTAAAGATGGTTAATCTCACTATTAGCATGCACCAAAGAGGAGCATCATTCTGTAGTGAAGGGGTAATACCTATACAGTGAAATCCCATTAGTAACATCTTGTTTTGGACTGACAAAATCCCATTAGTAACATCTTGTTTTGGACTGACAAAATCCCATTAGTAACATCTTGTTTTGGACTGACAAAATATGTATGCAATAACAAATATTCTCTATAAAATAATATAAACAATACAGAATAAATATAATTGGACATTTTGAAAAGTGCAGCTAAATAGAAAAATTAGTTATAAAAGGCAGCGCTATAGAGGGATCCCACTGTATAAACTTATCTGTGAATCTTCGTTTTATCATCTATGAGCTGGGACAACGAACTCTCCGGAAACATCCTTAGTCTTCTCCTATGACGTACTTGGCAGATAATATTGTTGCTATTCCTTGCTCCCATTTTCAGGCATTGGGAAACTTCTCCTATGACGTACTTGGCAGATAATATTGTTGCTATTCCTTGCTCCCCTTTTCAGGCATTGGGAGTATTCTCCTATGACGTACGTGGCAGATAATATTGTTGCTATTCCTTGCTCCCCTTTTCAGGCATTGGGAGTATTCTCCTATGACGTACTTGGCAGATAATATTGTTGCTATTCCTTGCTCCCCTTTTCAGGCATTGGGAGTATTCTCCTATGACGTACTTGGCAGATAATATTGTTGCTATTCCTTGCTCCCCTTTTCAGGCATTGGGAACACCTGGGCAGATATTTCTATAATATTAGTAACACATTAAATTGACATCAATGATGTTGATACAACAACACTGATGTGACATTAGTAATGTATATTGAAATGACAATAGTAATTCACTGATATCTTCTGCATTTGTTCTCGAAGTCTTGCAAATTAGTAAGACGTAGGTCATTTAAGATTTAATACACAATAAAGAAAAGAACGTTTGTAAATACCCCCACCCCCAATTTTAGGATAATGGTGCAGTGAAATCATATTGTTATATTGTTCCCCATAAATAAATTTGTACACACTCTTCTCCTCCCTCCCCTTTTCTTTGTCTGATGTTGTATCCAGAATTCACGTCAAATAAGCAAGTAGAGAAGACACCAAACAGCAATATGTTTCTACAACAATAAGAGAAGACACCAAACAGCAATATGTTTCTACAACAATAAGAGAAGACACCAAACAGCAATATGTTTCTACAACAATAAGAGAAGACACCAACCAGCAATATGTTTCTACAACAATAAGAGAAGACACCAACCAGCAATATGTTTCTACAACAATAAGAGAAGACACCAACCAGCAATATGTTTCTACAACAATAAGAGAAGACACCAAACAGCAATATGTTTCTACAACAATAAGAATAAAGTGATGGCCATGTACATCGGACGTGTATTTCAAATTAAATAAAATAGATTACCACTATAGAATTGAAATGGGTTCCAGATGACAAAAGGAGAAGAGGAAGACCAAGAGAGATTCTTCACAGAACAACCATCAAAGAAGGTAATGACTATGATTCTCAACTAACATGCACGAATTATACACAGTATCTCTACATTACTCGAACTGGAGAGCTCTGATTTCTGCCCTATGCACCATATTCGACAATGAAGGACCATATATAGATAAATAGATAGATCTCCGGGCATGATGTGAAACTAGCTGGTGTTAATGTAACATTGTAGACATAAATATAAAGTAAATATACTACCAGCATTACACGTATTCTTCCTCTTCTGTGTTCGCTCTCATATAACCACAACGAATATATCGTGTCATTTCCGCCGGGGAGCGTGAAGTACGTTGTGCTACAAGTTCCACAGTAAAACTGTGGTGTTTGCACCTCGGTTTGCCACTCTGTGGTCTGGACATCCGAGGCCCAGCACATCCGTTTTCATCATGCCTTTAATTCGTGCAGTATGCTTCCCTAGTCCGTGACAACCTGCCTATCTGTCAACGGGCACGCGGGTGTGTAGTGTCTCTTCGCCGTGACGATTGTCCTTCACGTCTATCTCGCACGAGGTTTTCAACCGTCAGTGAACTTGCCTGTTCTGTGACGTTCTGTGCCTGTACCTATCGGGTACTGAACCTTTTCTCATCAGCGAGCATGGTTTCGGATGAGGAAGAACTCGACAGAAGAGTTGGACCCTTGCTCGGTCGCCTACTTAGCCGAGGTGTTGTTCACCGACATAGTGAACCCCTCGCCCAAGTTCGAGTCTTGTACCACGCGTTTGGGAGCAAGGCGTCCTCGAGCTGAACTACCGTATCTCATTTGCGCCTTAGCCCATCGGGTACCGAACTCTTTCTCTCTGCGAGTTTGTTTCCGGTATAAGAAGCTCGCCAGTAGAGTTGGGCCAGGTCAGCCTTCGTTGTCCCGTTTATGCATGAGCCTGTCTGGGTATGGAACCCTTTCTCTCTTCGAGTATGTTTCCGGTATAGAAAAGCTCGACTTTAGAGTTGTAGCAGGTCTTCTTTCTTTGCCGGGAGCCCACGATTGGGTGTGGGTCTCTGCCCATATGGAACTCGGGTAACTAGAAGCTTGTCTCGAGCTAACAGAGCTTGTAGTTCTGATTTCCTTGGAACTGATTTTCACTTTTTATTTGCAGTTGGTGCTGCCCTCTGGCACTGGGCTGCCCTTTCATTGTACTATCCGTGTATTCTTTTTATCTCTCGCTAAGCACCTACCTTATCATACCATTTCATTTGCCGACCCTCCAATGCCTCCGACTAGACTTATTTGCATATCATATTTTGCAATATTGCAACATTCGTTGTCTAATTTAATTATTAATCTTCAATATTATGATCCTGTAGATTCTTGGCAAGAATGGAGCCAAAGATGGAGACATTAAGTCACTTATTGATCTGAAAGTGAACCTTGAAAACATTAAAATAAAGTGCTTGGAACTCAAGCTAGTGCCTATTGAGCAAGATTTGATACAAGATGTTACCTCAGGTATATATTGTTTTTACATTTTTATATTTGAAGTGTTTGCTTTACTTTAAACATGACATAAAAAAAATACTTAATAGTAAGCACCAAGGTGAAACACGCCAAAGAAGATTAATATCTAGGCAATATTTTTTCTGAAAATGGAAGACTAGACAGAGAAATAGAAATAAGGTGGCAGAAAGCAATCACAGTAAACCTACTAACTTTCACCATTACTTCTTCACCTAAAGATCACGATGAATTTTTTTTTTTTTTAAACAGATATCTACAATTTTTATACCAACACTGTGCTACCAATGTCAAACATGGTCTTTAACAGCCTCGCAGAAGATGAAAATTGTTACATGTTTGTTTGTTTGTTTGTTTTGCGTTCGCTCCATTGTAACCATCACGGATATCCGTGCGATTTCCGCCGGGAGCGTGATTACGTTGTGCCACCGTTATGCGCTTTGTATGCCTAGCACATCCGATTTCGGCATGCCTTGACAATTCGGGTGGGCTAATCTTAGCCTGTGACAGCCTCTATATCTGTCTCCAGGCACGCGTAGTGGCGACTCTTCGCCCAGACGATTTTTGCTCTCGTCTGACTCGCACGAGGTGTTCCACTGTCTATGAACTTGCCTCGTGTAATTGGACGTGCTGTGCCTGTGCCCATTGGGTACTGAACCGTTTCTCATCCGTGAGCCTGGTTCCTTAAAGGGAAGAACTCAACAGAGGAGTTGGACCCTGGCTCTTTCGCCCTCTTAGCCGAGGTGTCGTTCACCGACATCGTGTACCCCTTGTCCAAGTTCGAGTCTCACACCACTCGTTTGAGAGCAAGGCGTTCTCGAGCTGAGCGTCCTTGTCCCAATAGCGCCTGAGCCCATCAGGTACTGAACCCTTTCTCTCTTCAAGTGTATTTCCGGTATAGGAAAACCAGACAGTATAGTTGGGCCAGGGATAAATCGTTGTCCCTTTCTTGCCTAAACCCATCGGGTACAGAGCCCTTTCTCTTCGCGAGCATATTTCCGGTTTAGGAAGGTTCGACATTAGAGTTGGATTAGGTCTTCTTGCTTTACCAAACGCCAATGAATGGGTCTGGGTCTCTGTCTGTAAGGAACACAGGTAACTAGAAGCTCGTCTCGAGCTGACGGAGCTTGTAGTTCCCCTTTCCTAGGGACGTTTCACTTTCTATTTGCAGTTCGCGCTGCCCTCTAGCGCTGTTCTGCCCTTTTATTGTTTCATTGTATTCGGTATGAAATCTTTTTGTCTCTCGCCATGCATCTACCTTTACGTGCATTTTACATTGGCCGCCCCTCCAATGTTTGGACTGGACTGACTAGCTTCACTGTATGTAGACAGTGTCGCTATATGTGGTGGTGCTGGTGGTGTCGGATATATTGTCTGTCTCTTGATATTGTCTGCAACTTGACAAATCAACGAATATTTACTGAAAAAACTGAGATAATCTAAATATTATTATTAATTTGTATTTTTATATTGGACACAAATGCATTTTAAAATTCTTATAAAATAAAGCTTTTTCAGCTGGCAACATCAAAGATTCTATGGTCATTTACTTAAAAACAAAACGAAAGCTTTTCACATATCTTGCAAATGGTTAGTATGACTCCATCCCATTAGAACAACCATGAATATTGTCAACTGATTAAAAACAAGTAAAGTAGTTCACCATTGAGTAAAGTGATCACATTTTACAGGCTGGTTAAGATGTATTATATTTTTATGTTGTTTTCTGCAGATGAGGAGGATTTTGAGGAAGTACCTGAGAAGGAAGGTTATGAGCCACAAATACCCAGGCATTTGAGAGCTGAATATGGTATGTTCATAAATTTAGATATCACACTGAATATTAATGTAGAAGGTCTTGAGTTTTCAATATTGGTGGTATGGGCACGTGGTGAGACATTCCTCAATGACAAGAGATCTTCTTCTAGGTATAGTGGAGGGTGGAAGAAGACTAGGTAGACAGAAGAGGATATGGCTGGGTAATATCACGGATTGGACAGGATGTGAAGTTTTCAAACTCATCAGGGTGGTAAAGGATAGAGATGTATGAAGATCTTTCTGTACCAAATATCTCAATGTGACACCATTACAACCCGGGTTATTGGTTTTATTATTATATATCTTTAAACATGATTAACAAGACATGAATCGCTTTCTAAAATTATTTTTCAAGGAACATTCGAGGGTAGAAGGAAAAGAGTAGGGTAGAGAAATTCTTGGATTGATAACATCAAGGAATGGTCTTGCCTTGATCTTTCTACACTCCTGCGAATGGCTGAGGATAGTTATTTAAGAGCTTTTTGTGCGCTCCAGTGTAGCACCCCTACAACCCTAACAGGTAATGAGTCTGTCAAACTGCTAAATACTGCATGTTTCCCGTTAAGGGGTTACAGGGGAGGATGTTGTAGCTGTGTGATAAAGGCTGCATGCTCTTGCTGTCGCCACAGGTAAGTTTTTTCATTTACCCTCCGACAGTAAAAAGTCCTTACTGAGGATTGAACTCCAGACCTTACTAGTGTAAGACCAATTCTCTAAGCTCTTGGCTCTTGGTCTTATATCTGGAAATAATATTGTAGGCAAATTTTGAAATCTCTGGTCACATATTTGTACTTATTCTGTATTCATTCTCAAATTCTTTCTGGTTAGCAAGATGTACTCTATAACAGTGGTTCTCAAAAGGGGCTACAGATACTTCAACGGGGGGCAGAGAGAAAAAAAAAAGAAATTGTGGTCTATAGATCCTCTAGGGAGGCTACATGAAGGTAACTATTTGAAAAATAAACAAGATTTATAGTGATAAACTTTAAATGCCTTGGTAACTGCAAAGAAAGTCACACCTATTTCAGGTACTAAGGGGTCACTGAGGAAACTTTGTCCCAAATCAAGTTTCAACCAAAGAAAAGAAACACAAGGATGATAAAAATGCTGTAAAGCAGTATTTCCCAAACTGAAGAGCCTTCCCTTCTCTCCCCACCACCCTGGGTCAGGGTGAGGTGATCTCAAGGGAGATGTGAAGGAATTTGGGAATTTAGTGCATTAAAAGCATTATTGCTTTTCAGTTAAAAATGTAAGCCTGTTTCAAAATATATGTTTTAAGAAAAATCAAAATATATTTTGACTATTGTTTCAAATACAAAGAATTCTCATAACCACAGTTAATTTTATACAAAGAATTCTCATAACCACAGTTAATTTTATGGAAATTTCTTACTAAAAAAAACAACCTACCTATGCTTCATTTAAGCTTGGACTGTAGTTTCTTAGAGTTATACATGGTTGAAAATCTATGGGTGTGGTTAAATTGGGATTTTAAAGTGGAGGGGGAGAGGGCAAAATTGTCTACAGTCTTTGGAAAATGTGTAACGGAGGCTGGAAAGGTTTGTGCACTACTGTAAAATACATTTTGTAAAATTTGTAATAGAGTGCCTCCTGCTTAGCTATCTTGTCTTATTGCAGAAATAATCACAACATGATTATGTTTTATCTATTAGGACTGGACACTTCTTCTGCCCAAGTTAAACCTGTGCCAAGTTCATCGAGTACGAAGACAATGAATGCCTCACTTTCATCTGAGAACAAAACTGATATAAAAAACCAAAGCAAGGCAATATCTGTAAGCAAGTATTGGAGTTTAAAAGACAGAATTAAATCAGAGGATGTGTCAGATCCCACTTCTCTTGCAGCAGCATTGGCTAGGATTAAATCAGAGAGGTAAACTTTGTTAAAATAACCAAACTGTCAGTGGAGAGGGCAGATTGTAAACTTGGTAAAGTTTGTTTCAAAATGCTTGCCATCAAACACCATTTATTATCTCAATACACATTTTTTGCATGCAATTTTACACTTTATATGACTCTGGGATTTTATAATTAATAGTTGTGCAGCTGTTGCTATTTCCTTACAGCAGTAAAAAAAATTGTATATGTGTACTAGTGAGAATTATTTTAGCCCTGAAGAATGTAATTTACAGTAAATTTAATTAACTTGAATGATTGAATGTCAATCATTAATTTCAACTAGACAAAGAGATCAATCGTCTAACACTTTTTTAATCCTGTCTGAGCCCTCTGGAATACTGTGATGTCATTTAAGAAATCATTAACCCTTACAATTCAACGTGTCCGATTTTTATTTAAGATTTATTTTTTGTTTTGTCCTCAAACTCCCATGAGATTTCTCTTGTATCAGGACAATCATCCTACTAAAATTTCCAGCATGATGTAATCCAGAAAACAGAAAAATGTTGTGGCATACATGTTTATTTTTGCCTTTGACCTGAAACATCCTATTTCGTTGGTAGTAACTAATATATTCAGTATTTTTTGTCACTTTCATGGTGAATGTCTGCAACCATATCACTAGTAGGCCAGCCATATGAGAGAACTAGCCCCTGTACTAAATGCTGGTCACCAACCTCAAAGTTAGCCATCATCAAACTCGGTTGACATTTTTGCCGCTCTCTATGGCACTATCAACATAGCTACATACACCCACTAATTAAGATTTGAATACATTAACACACTGATTGTAAATGGTGAAAGAATGGTAAACAATGAAAGATTTATAAAGAACAGTTTTATAAAGTATTGTAACAGGCAATGTTGACACTTGGATCCACATCTTTTAATTAAGAATAAGACATTGAGAATTTCAAAACATTACAATTTTCAGAAATTAAAACATACTATAATATGTAAAGCCAGGAACAGGTTATTGAAGTTTGGTTAATCACTGGAAACGCACATAATAACACACACAAATAAACATTTCAACTAGAAGCCCTTTACCAAGACTGACCACATACACAACAAAAAATGACGAGCAAGAACAACACAGTTGATATTCACATGGCCAAGTTAAATGTAATGTGGAGATGACCTAGAAGTTGAAACAAGATAGAGGTGAAATCACACACAGAATGAATATACAAAACACAGCCACATACATATGAAACTAGACAAACAGAATATACAAAACACAGCCACATACATGAGAAACTAGACAAACAGAATATACAAAACACAGTCACATACATGTGAAACTAGACAAACAGAATATACAAAACACAGTCACATACATGTGAAACTAGACAAACAGAATATACAAAACAGTCACATACATGTGAAACTAGACAAACAGAATATACAAAACACAGTCACATACACGTGAAACTAGAAAAACAGAATATACAAAACACAGTCACATACATGTGAAACTAGACAAACAGAATATACAAAACACAGTCACATACATGTGAAACTAGACAAACAGAATATACAAAACACAGTCACATACATGTGAAACTAGACAAACAGAATATACAAAACACAGTCACATACACGTGAAACTAGACAAACAGAATATACAAAACACAGTCACATACACGTGAAACTAGACAAACAGATCTTAGACAAGTAGACAAACCCCCACCTTAGGATCCGACTGGAGAAGAGGATGGTGTCAGAGTAGAACATGATGAATAGCAAAACTATGGGGTGAAAAGTGAGAACAAGTTTGACCCGATCCGAAAAGGAAGACCTCAGAGTGTTCTCTGTATATCACACTGTATGTATTTTTCGATGTGGGAATCACAAACTTAATTTTTTTATTGGGTATTTTTAAAATAAAGAAAACTTGTAAAGATGATCATCATCATGTGCCGTGCCGACTGGCGTAGGCAATCAAGGATCTCCACAGCTCTCTATTTCCAGTATTTTTTTATCAGGATCATTGCTGATACTTTGTCATGCCACGAAGTATGTAATATTTTCTCACACTGTCATCCAAGTCTCTCTGACCTTCAATCTTGCCCATTATAACTATGTTCTTCTGACCTTGTCTCCTAACATACCCAATAGATAAAGGTTGTCTCCCTCTAATATTATTAAGTAATTCCTATCTTACATTTGACTATTCGTCGTCAGCATGTCATTAATTTTTTTCTAACTGTCCATGGTACTCTCAGCATTCTTCTATAGAACCATATGTCTATTACCTCTTATTGTCCACTGTCCTGTTTTTTTATTGTCCAAAACTCACATCCATATATTAAAATCTGTATTATGTAGTTATAAAGAATTCTCTTCCTCACCTCTAATGACAGGGATTTATTACACATTATATTTTCTGAAGCTAGTCGTAACAAAATTATTATATATTTTAGAACTATAAATCATGTCCGCCTCTGTAGCGGAGTGTGACAGTCAATGTACTGAGTTTGATCCCTGCGCCTGCAATTGGGCATCCAAACCATTCATAAAGCAATGGCAAACTACTGAACATATTTATATTGCTTATAAAATCATAACATCCAAAAGATTATGGGTTAATGGATACATCCTGAATTTTTCTACCAATTTTCTACCACACTGCCAATTTTTAAGCTGTAAAACATATATAAGAGTTGTACATGGCTTAGACTATTTCAATAATGTTATACTATTTCAATAATGTTATACTATTTCAATAATGTTATACTATTTCAATAATGTTATACTATTTAAATAATGTTATACTATTTCAATAATGTTATACTATTTCAATAATGTTATACTATTTCAATAATGTTATACTATTTCAATAATGTTATACTATTTCAATAATGTTATACTATTTCAATAATGTTATACTATTTCAGTAATGTTATACTATTTCAATAATGTTATACTATTTCAATAATGTTATACTATTTCAGTAATGTTATACTATTTCAGTAATGTTATACTATTTCAGTAATGTTATACTATTTCAGTAATGTTATACTATTTCAGTAATGTTATACTATTTCAGTAATGTTATACTATTTCAGTAATGTTATACTATTTCAGTAATGTTATACTATTTCAGTAATGTTATAAAGGAAGTACCATTAGTACATTTTCAGGAATATTATACTATTTCAGTAATGTTATACTATTTCAGTAATGTTATATACAGATCAATTCAATAATTAATATGGTCCTTTCATGTTGACTCTGCTCACACATTTAATGAAACAAATTGTGATGTGAAACGAAATGTAGTGTAACCAAGGTGGAGAGAACTATGAGTACAAATTACAAGAGGAAGCAATCAATCCAGAAAAGAGACATTTATTGGAATTGAAAGAACAAAATGAAAAAAAGTGGTTTATTTATTCTTGTGATCAGTATTCCTTTATGTTATTCAAAATGGCATCAAATGAGCTCTGCTTGCTGCAATCTCCACTTGAATTTCTCTTGGTTCTTGAAAGATTTATAATATTTATTTTAGTAATGTTAAAAAAAGCTATTTTTTTGTCAATGAAAAATTATGTCATATTTACTTGCACTGTTGTCAGCATAAGATTTATCTAAAAAATATGATTGTATAAACATAATAAGATTGTTCACAGAGTTAATAGGAAGTACCATTAGTACATTTTCAGGAATATTATTTACAGTAGAATTTATACACATGTAATTATTATTTGCTATCTACTATTATTGTAATGTGTTTTAAGAATGTATTTGTTCTTTCAGCTCAGATTTATCTTTAATATATAGTCCAACAACTTCTACCACACAAAATACAAGCGAGATGGAGCTGAAAACTTCAGATATCCCAGTAGTCGAGTTTGGAACTGATTTGGCCTTTTGGGAAAACCCTGAAAAGATGGAAGCTCCAAGTGTTGTTAAGTGAGTGAATGCTATGAAATTGTTGTTAATATTTTTCTATCATCTTAAAATGTGGCAGCGGTAGCTCAGTAGTTAGTGAACTTGCTTCCTAGTCCAATGATCCAAGGTTCAATTCCCAATTTAACTGGAAATCATCAATAGCCCCAAGGTCAACCAAGTCTAAGGAAATTGGTACCAGATCTCTGCGAAAGTAAATATACAACAAACATGATGCTGACCACATGATTCCTAGGTATGCCATCTGTCAATCAAAAACATTTGCACCTAATAATGTATCCTCCAATATGCCTTAGGCATAAGAAAGGATTCTATTTTTTGTAACATCTTACAAACAGATCTGTGTTCCATGAAGACTTGGAAGATGAATAAAATGTTTATAGTAAGGATCCAAGTTTATATATGGTTATTTTCCTACTTCTGATATGATTATGGTTTTGTACCAAGTTTATATATGGTTATTTTCCTACTTCTGATATGATTATGGTTTTGTACCAAGTTTATATATGGTTATTTTCCTACTTCTGATATGATTATGGTTTTGTACCAAGTTTATATATGGTTATTTTCCTACTTCTGATATAATTATGGTTTTGTGCCAAGTTTTGAGCTTCCGCCAAAATGGCAGACTAGAACAAATGTGTTCTCTTTACGGTGCTCGATTAACGGTTGTTCCTTCCCGAAAGTAATGGCAACCTACGGGAATATTGTGCCTAGAAATTTTCAATGGATTAACCGAACTTTTTCTCTAAGATTGTGATCTTGTGGTGTAGCAATTAGCATAATTCTCATAGAAAATTGTCGGTGAACAGTAATAGGCTTTATTCAACATCATGGATATCAATGTAAACAGAAAGGTCAAACACATTAAATTAGGAACATGGAACGTTAGAAGTTTAAAACACGGGAAACAACATGTAGTAATAGAAGAGATGAAAAGAACACAAGTAGACATACTGGGCATAGCAGAACATAGATGGGCAAAGAAAGGTCATTTCACATTAACAAATGGAGAACTGTGTATTTTCTCCGGATCAGAAAATGGCAGGCTTAGCGGTGTCGGATTCTACCTCTCCAAAAACATCAAATCATCTTTATTGGGATATTACCCAATAAATGAGCGTATAATCACCATCAGAATAAAGGGAGCAACAAGAAACATCTCTATCACACAGATTTATGCCCCAACATCAGCTGCAGATGAAACAGAAATTGATAATTTTTATGAGCAACTACAATTCGCTCTTGAAAAAAATAAATAAACACGACATAAAAATAGTTTTGGGCGACTTCAACGCAAAAGTAGGTCAGGTCAGAGATAAACATGACCCGTTCAAGGTACACACGGCTTAGGCATTAGGAACAATAGTGGAGAGCGTCTGCTAGCCTTTTGTGCAGAGAACAGCCTAGCTGTAATGAATACATTTTTCAGACAACACCATAGAAGACTATACACCAGGATGTCGCCAGACGGAAAGACTAGAAACCACATAGATTACGTATTAATAGATCAAAGATGGAAAACAAACATTCTTCAATGCAAGACACTACCAGGCGCAGACTGCGACACTGATCATGAGTTACTCATCGCAAAGTTCAAGATAAAGATAAAAAAGACAACAAAAACTTCAATGATTACCAGATACGATATGACGTCAATACCGAAAGAATACAACATCGAAATTCAAAACAAATTCGAAAAATTACTAGAAATACAAGAAGAATACTCTCCAAATGAACTTGAAAACAAAATAAGTGACATTTTCAATGACTGTGCAAAAAACATGCTACACAAAAAGAGCAGGAAGAAGAAAGAGTATATATCAGAAGAAACTATGAGCATTATCCAAGAAAGAAGAAACATCAAAAATAGTTGTAAAAACAGAACAAATTATAGAATCCTGTCAAGAGATATACAAAGAAGAATTAGACAAGACAAGCAAAACTACATAAACAAAATATGCCTGGAAATAGAAGGGCAGAAAAGCCAAGGTAACAGTAAAACGATGTTCGAAAATGTACGACACCTAAGAGACAGCAAACCACAACCATCATTAAAAGTGCTGAAAGATAAACAAGGAAACATACTAACAGAAGGGAAGCATATCTTACATAGATGGAAGGAATACTGCAGTGAGATGTATAATGACCCAAGAAAAACCAAAAACAGAACAATAAACGAATATGAAAAGGAACCAGAACCCACAAAGGAAGAAGTAAGATACGCAATAGAAAGTTTAAAGAAAGGTAAAGCCCCAGGCAATGATGGCTTAACAACTGAAATGATACACGCAGGCGGTGAGACCGGAATCAAGATTTACCACAAACTCTGCTGCAAAATATGGGAAAGCGGTACATGGCCGGATGAATGGAAAAAATCATTATATATACCCCTCCCAAAAAAAGGCGACCTTCAGATTTGCTCTAACTACCGAACTATAGCACTTATAAGTCAAGCAAGTAAAATAATGCTAAACATCATAATGCAAGGAATCAAACAGAAATTAGAGATGGAGATAAATGAAACACAGGCTGGTTTCAGATCGGGCAGAGGAACAAGAGATCACATTCTTAATATGAGATTGATCATAGAAAAGTGTAGGGAATTTTCAACTGACCTGCACATGTGTTTCATAGATTACTCAAAAGCGTTCGACTGCGTCCAACACCAGCAACTATGGGAGATAATGAACAGCATGGGTTTCCCAAGACATCTGATTCATCTAATAGAGGAACTTTACCAAGATCAAAAGGCTGCAGTGAAGTTAGAGGACGATCTCTCAGAGTGGTTTGAGGTACAGAGTGGAGTAAGGCAAGGGTGCACACTCTCCCCATACCTGTTCAACATCTACGCTGAAAGTATAATGAGGAACGTGAGAGAAGACATACACAACACTGACTACCACGCTTTAAACATAGGTGGATTCCTAATCCCGGAACTACGCTACGCAGACGACACAGTACTTCTTTCAAACGATATAAAGGGATTGGAACAACTAATCAAGAACACAAAGAAATATAGCGAAGCACAAAATTTGTATTTAAACACGCAGAAAACAAAAATCATGTCAACAGATATAACAACACAACATCCAAAAATCAGAATAGACAATACCGAGATAGAATGTGTGGATAAATTTGAATACTTAGGAGCAAACATCAAAGGTGCAGGAGACTGCATGGCAGAAATAAGGAAGAGATTGGCAATGGCATATTGCAAAATAACACGGCTGAAAAACATATGGAAAAACAACAAAATAGAAACGAAAGTGCTGATGTTACGAACTTTTATTTTTCCGGTTGCAACATACGGCTGTGAAACATGGACTCTAAGTAAAACAGCGGCAAAGAAGATCAACGCCTTCGAGCTGAAATGCTACAGAAAGATACTTAGAATATCATGGAAGGATAAAATCAGAAACTCAGATATTATAAACACACTGAATATTCCAGAGTGTTGGTTACTAAACACAATAACAAAAAGAAAACTACGCCTGTTTGGTCATATAAAGAGACATAACTGTTTAGAAAGACAAATAATGGAGGGAAGAGTACCTGGGAAGAGGAGAAGGGGCAGACCAAGAAGACGATGAACTGACGACATTAAAGATAATATGAATACATCGCTAGAAAATGCAAGCCACATCGCCCAAGACAGAGAGAGGTTCAGAGAGTTCATTGGGAAGACAACGTTCTGGAAGGAATACGTCACATGACACAGCCAAGTTTATATATGGTTGTTTTCCTACTTCTGATATGATTATGGTTTTGTGAAAGCATAAGACACTACATTTTGTGCCAATTCAAAATTGTGCAGTTGAATATTTATTCTCTTCTCCCTCCCATTGCACCAAAAGAAAGTGAGCATGAAAAGCCTTCACAGGTAGAGTACAATTTTTCTTGCCGCTTCATATTAATTAGTCTAAGTAATTATAGTTCTCTATGAGAATAATTATCTTGTTCACTGCAGAGTTTTTATTGTGTTGTGCCAAAATTCTTTTTATTCCATGGAAACAAGAAATAGTACTTGTTAAAATAAATTTATTTTAATATATATATATATATATATATATATATATATATATATATATATATATATATATATATATATATATATATATATATATATATATATATATATATATATATATATATATATATATATGTGTGTGTGCGTGCCTGCCTGCGTGTGTGCATCTGTGCTGCGCGCGCGCGCCTGCGCGTGTGTGTAATGTATGTATGTATGTATGTATGTATTAAAATATAAAAGAAAGGAGAATACAATATTTTAATTATGTCAACATATAGTTGAATTTTAATGTTTAAAATTTATTTTAAAAATACATTTTATGTACATAGGACAAACTAATATTTTGTGACATGAATTAGCATGTATTCTTACATAGCAAAAAATCATATTTTTAGTGGCATCATTATGTTTCACATGGCATCAAGCATATTGGTGTTGTCTTTCCCTTGGAAATTATAAGCACAGCCAAGTTAGTATTAAATAAGCGAGGCACTATCTCCATAAAACTTTCCTGTGCAACAGGTAGGTAGTGAAATGTAAGGACTGTGTTTTGACAACTCATTTGAGGGCCTGATAGTTCATTTGAAATTTTACACTTTTTTTTTCTAAGCATCTGTAAAGATGCAAAAAGCCATGATTGTATTTCAACAAAATATTTGTTCCCTTTATCATTTCTGATTTTAGCCGGATATTTCTTTCTTCTGTTTCTGACTTTAGCATGATATCGCAGCTGTGAAAAACAGAGTTTTCTATTTCACTGGAAAATTTGAGCCTGTCAAATGGAAATGCAGGGCTTTGCTGTCTAATGGGAAACTTTGTGAGAGAATGGACCGTGTTAAGGTAATAGTTCACTACCAAATTTGTGATTTCTTTTTTTAAAACATGTTATTTAGTTATTTAATTTTCATGATACAGAGATATAAATTTTTATAAATAATTTGCCTAAAGATTTTTCATTTGAAGATCAGTTAGATTGATTTCATTAGTATAGTTACTTTATATATGATATTCTGTGAGTGGTCAGTTGATCTCAATAATAATTGTTTGCTATAATAAGTGTGTTGCTTTTATTCAACTCCATGAAGAGTAGGACTATATATTTTAGTCGCTTCTGAAGGCAGATACTTGTAATCTCCTGGAACAATAGTGAGGATCTAATTGTCAATAATGTATCGTGCATAAATTTTCAGTATGGTTATTTTTCTCCATGAACTTTGCCTAAGATAGCTGTGCTATCTATGGAGGATGGGAGACTTAAAAGATATACTGCATGGAGAATTCTCCATGTCTACACAGCTCAGACGTGATCCCCAAAGCTTTGACCATGTGTTTTACACCAGCTTTGAAACTACTTTTTACTGGGATGAACCATGAGGAGATGCTTCTATGGTCTTGGTTATCTGCTAGCCATGGGAATCACAAGAGACCAGTGAAATTGTATTCTATCCCCAATACTGTGTTTACATGCATGTCTACATTTGTTTATCATGATTCCATTTATCTTAAACCCTTGCATTCCTTAAATTTTTTTAAATTGTAAATTTTATTTGTTTTTCTATATACATTAAATAGACTGGGTGACAAGATGCAATTTTGTCTCACTCCTCTTCTTACATCTATATATTATGAATAATCATTTTCATATCTTACTATTGCTGTTTGTTCCCAATATAGATTAGTAAGTACTTTTTTTTTATTTTTTCATCCAATCCTAAAAAATTATGTCTACTTTTCTAAATGTTTGGAGAGAGAAAAAAATGTGTATTGTTTTTCCAAATTTGTGTGAACTTACTGCTGAGTTGTCTATATTTGGTATAGTCTACTTATTTTGATTTTGTTGAGAAACATAATATTGTGGTTTCCTTATTTACAGTGTCCATTTCATGGACAAATTATCCCAAGAGATAAGAATGGAAAACCAAATGGAGAAAATCAAACATTTTCTAGTCAAGAGGCAAATATAAAATCTGAAATTGTTGAAGCTACTATTGAAGGTATGTCAAATTTATCCATTCTATTTTTAGATATTTACCAATCTTTGGATTTAACTCTTTAATTTCGAAATTATTCTCAATACAGGAAACCATATACCGTTAAATTCTGTGTATAACCCGAGAATTTTTGGACAAAAAACAGAGATGACTTCATACTCCTAGGCTTATTTTCGAGAGTAAGATCAAATTTTAAAAAAATTACGTCCAAATCACAGTAAAAATGGAGAAAAACACTTTTAAAAAAATTACAGTCACATGTCCCGATATATTAAGCCAGGATAAAATGACTAGGGCTCACCAGCAATCTAGAGCGTACTTACCATAATGCTAGGCCTCTAATTACATTAATTTCTATATATCATACAATATTTCCTTCAAAATCTCCGATATTTCTTGATAAAAACTCACTCACTAGGTCTATATCGTTATTTCCAACACGCCATTTTTTTAGCAAAATTTCCCGGAAATGCTATTTTTAGCAATGGGTAATATCGGTTTTTTTTACCATTTATAGTACATATATTTCTATCATAAAGGTTTCAATTGATCATCGAAATTGGTCAGAAAAGTATACCAGTATCTGATGTTATTTATTGACCAATATACGGTAATGGTCTGTGGAAAAAAACAAATGAAATACCATATCCTAAGCTGATGGGTAGCCTAGTCTTGTTTGTGTAGGGAAACACTAACTACCAGTAATCTAAACACTGTCACACACTTTCTTGTTGCGGTAAAGCAAATGTTACAACAGTTACTGACCGTCTACTAGGCTATAAGACCTGTGTACAGAAAATTTAAAACAACACCTCAAAGGCAGATTTTGAGTATTTCCGTGCATGTCGCTGGTCGGTCTTGCCATTTTTTAACATGGGACTCCAAGTATATAAATATTGACCAAGACAATAATCAGAAACATAGAATGAAGTCCTAATTAATTCTGTACAGAGGTCTTACTCTTCATACTACAGTCTTGCACAAACACTCACATTTTTGACATCCAAAACTTTGCCGCTTAGTTGGAGGGGCAACTTTGCAACTTTGTTGGAGGGAGGGGAATGGGGGAAAGAAATCAATAGTGAAACTGTCTGAGCTGTGCCTCAGTTTATATTACCGTATAAGGTAAACATACAGGTCACACAAAGTTCAAACTCTTCTGTATCTTTTAAAAACAAACGTGATCTGGCATCTTTTTGTCTGGCCATTCATCCATTCATCTTCCCGTTTCCCGCTTACACTTACGGGAATAAAATCACAATAACAATAAAAATGTATGAACTGAAGCTAAACTACTTGTGCAGTATTCTTGGCTAGCTAAGTCAGCCTTATATTCTGTTAATTAGTCCAGCCCACTGAGGCCACAGATTGACTACTGGCCCTACCCATTTCAATTGGCTCAACCAATCCTAGTTTCCCTCACATTATGTGATGCCATTCAGATAAGTGACTAAATGCAATCTTTCTTTATAGAAGATATGATGCGAGGTTCCAAATCACAACACTTCTTAGCATTTTGTAGTAAAATTGCGCCGTAATTGATTCCCTCCCCCAACCACCGTACATTTAGTGGAAGAAGAGATCAATTTCACAATCCTCTGTTATGTTTATTTTATTACCGTATTCTCCCCACACGGTAAACATAACCAGGAACAAAGTTCAAACTCTTCTGTATCTTATAAAAACAAACGTGATCTTGCTGTCTTGCCTTTCATCGCTGTCTTGCCTTTCATCGTTTCCCACTTAAACGTCACTGTCAGAAGCGGGTGACATAATAGTTACATAGTAATTACTATTCACTAGCGCTGTTCCGCGTCATAAGGCCCAGACACTCAACACAGACAATTCATTCAGGAAAAACTTTGTTCCCCAAAGTCTCGCCACCTCATAAACTGTCTATAGTCATGGATAGGGAAGTTAGCCTACGGTATTCATTATTTTCGGATATATTTTTCCAGAATACAGTAGCCACCAGGGTTTCATTCCTTGATTCATTCAAGTTATGTGAGTGAAGCAAATGAAAGGAATGCCATTTTCTTAGAGTTGCAAAAGTTTGTGTTAATTTCCATTTAGCATGTCGGTTCTTTCTTATGATGATGAAGTTCATTATTGCTGGCTTTGTTAAGTTGGGGATGTCGGTCTATAGTAGGACCTTCGACTTTCTACACTTTTGGGAAGGGATAGTTAGGTTCTCGGCCTACAATCGGATGGGTTTATATTCAGAATTTAACGGTAGTCCCAATCCACAGCAAATTAATGAGTCAGAGATTCAGACTTGGGCAAAGTGATTACGATGTAGCTGAACGAAATCTCAGCTAAGAGGATGCATTAACCCTAGTCCAATTCAACTGTCAAGCATTTCTATGCTGGAAGCAGGCTCTGAGATGAGAAAGGGTTAAATATCAAAAGTTCTTGATAACCTGCAAGTTTTTTATTCCCTGCCTGACAAATATATTTGTCTTGTAATCTAAATAACCAATATTTAACAAACATCTGTAGCACTTATATTCAAAAGCCTGAACCCTTCTTTCCATGTCTGCATTGAGTGTGCAGTTTAACAGCTGTATAAAGGTATGCTTATCACTAGAATCTGAATAGATTGATCTCTACCGTAATACTGATGCTACTTCCACAAATCATATTTAACCGTGCCATCGCAGCAATCACGATTTTGCATCTTAGCTTAATCTCATTTTACTGGATGCTTGTGGAATTTTGCAATGTCCTTAATATCTTGATTTAATTGATGTTTCTTCTTCTTCTTTTGTTCACTAAATGCTTATTTCCATATTTTTTTTAGTAATGTCTTCCAACTTTGAGGTGAGTTTCTGGAGTTCAGATTCGGAACTAGTCAAAATTGATATCATTAGCATAATGCACATTGCAAAGTAGACTTCCGGCAATAGTTATTGATGTTAGGTGATCTTTTAGTGTCAACTGAGAACAGAGAGGCATGGTATAATTTATGTGTTGATATTTCCATAGTGGCACCCCTACGATCCTGAATGATTATGATGAATGCCTCCGGCATTATATATTCCAGATACATGCTAAGACATACTGGGGACAGTATGCAGTCCTGGTGCACTACTATATCCATCTTTAAAAAATTCACCAATGTCATTATTAATTAAAATAACACTGCTTGCATCTCTATACAGCATTTAAATAACATATATGATATTGGTGTTGAAGTTATATTATCTCAGTATCTGCCATAAACCTTAATGCCAGACATGATCAAATACCTTTGTGAAATTAATTAATTAATCATACAAAGTACATTATTGCTGTAAATGTTTTTTCGTTCATTGTGGGATAATGTGTCCACACACATTCCAACTTTTTAATATTGGGCTTGATTTTATACAGCTTCCATAGCCATGTCGTGGAGATAAAAAACATACAGCTTCTACTTTTGATCATTTGATCTGTGTGCAATGAACTGAAAGCCCCTCCCCCTAGGGTCTTCCTGGAGAGGGGGAAAGGGGGTGCGTCTCAGCGTATTGTGTGCAGATAGATGGATGCTGCATTGTATGCACCTTTAGCGAAAGTTTATTTCATTAAATAATGTATGGTTTGTTTTGTTTAAAGCATGGACACATTATCCCAAAAAGTACATGATTTTCTATCAGTATTTTGGCGTTAAAAATGTGTCATACAAAAATACTACACTGAAGTAGTGGCACTCACTGTATATGTTTATTGATATTCTCATATAGCAGACGAAGAGCTGCCACCATGGCAAGATCCTGAACTGCAGCGGGAAATTGAGCAAGCTACAGGACATGACCTTGGTTCAGCAAGGTCTCAGAAACTCCTGGACAAAAAGGTGAAAGGAAAAGGAAAGAACAAGAAAAAGAAAGCTTCCAACCTAACTGACACAGAAGCTATGAAAAACACAACACGAAAACGTTTGGAGGACAAGATATTTAACAAGTGAGATCTTGACTGTGAAATAATTGTCTTGTATTTTCTGTATTTAAAGACAATCAATGGTCAAGTTCTTGTTATTTTTCTGTAGACGATCATGGATTCATATATTTTATCCACCGGGGCCTGGACTTATAGGGCCTATGTCGTCTTTCCAAGAATGTCACATGAGTCAGCTAAGGAAAGTTGAGGAATAGACTGACAACCTGTCACCTGTGAAAAATCATTACTGTCACATCTTGTTTCAATTTCTTTCTTTTGTCTTGTATTAAATTATCCCCATGGATGACGAAGATGTGCAGGCCAGCAGATATTTCACCTTTGTTCTTTTGTGGCACACTCTTAGGTGAATGGAAATGTTAGATGTGCCATCGTTGTGCCATCATAGATGGGTCAACAAATTTGACGTAAGAATGATTAAATAGTTGGTTCAGAAGTGTGTTCTGTTCCTGTAGGACATGGTAATCCTGAGATATTGGTACACTGGAATTCACATCCATAAATCACAGTGCACATCCATGATTTACTCCTCTACCCCCCCCCCTCCACATCCATGACTTTATATAGGTCTGGATGTTGCCTCAGTTGCACAGCTGAGAAGAACCTGTGCTTTTGTCAGAAATGCTATGGGCTGATAAGAACTGCCGCTCACAGATAAAGGAACTGTTTCATCATCATCATTATGAAAACTTCAGATATAGGCACATTCCAGGCGAACGAAAGACAAATTATTATGAAACATTTATTAGTGAAGTCATGTATGAAATTGTTGTTAAACAATTTGATAATTTTCATGAGAAACATAACCATAAAATACAAATAGAAATGATAGGAAGTTATTTTATTGAAATATGTAAATTCCTGTATTTGAATGTACACATAATTATGAAAGCATTAGTTAAGAATGTAACATAACATAGTTTTTTTCCATAACAGAATTTGTACATAGTTGGTGATCAATTGTCAACAATACTGTTTCCTCCCAGCCACATGCCTAAAATTGATTCTCAAAAATTATAAAATGGAAGAAAAGTATTTCCCAGAGTTAATGTGTAAGTGGTCTTTCACTTTCAACCTTAAGTGCATGCAACATGGAATGAGAGGGTGGAGGAAATATTTTAAATTATCTAAATGAAGAATAAATAAACATCTGAATGAAGTATTTATTTTAATATCACTTTCTTGTTTTAATAGGAGGTCCATGAAACGTGTGTGTTCAAATCTGGATAATGCTGACTACAAGAGAGTCCGAGACAAGTTTGCTAATCAATTCAACTACAGTTTACACTAAGAATTTGATTTCTAAAAATCTGAGCACATCAGATCAACAGTGAATTAGTTTAGAGAGTTTTTATATCTACGTTTATCTCAGAATTCTTGTGTATCCTAGGGATATGTTTATCTCAGACTTCTTGTGTATCTTATTAATGCATATTTATTCCCAGAGCTCTTGTGCATCAAAATAACACATGTATATCCCTGAGCTCTTGTGCATAAAAATAACACATGTATATCCCTGAGCTCTTGTGCATAAAAATAACACATGTATATCCCAGAGCTCTTGTGTATGTAATTGACATATAATGACAAAATGTGCAGTGTAATATACCTCTATCATTAGAGGGTGCTGTTTTCTTCATTTTTCTTGTATTTGCTTTGACAAGACCATATCAACTGTCTTTCTTTTTTTATACAGAACCTGCACTATAACTCAGCTTGCACAATACACCAGTTCAGTCAGATTTAACCACAATGTTGGTAGTAACATGTATATACTTTGTCCAAAAAAAATGTCTCAGACGTCACAGAGAATTAACTTCATTGAGCTCTGCATTCCCCATATGTATTATCCCTCATTGACACATGGGAACAGGATACCATGGATCGTGTTGCATGGAGGGGAAAGATCAGAAATGATGGAAAGACAAAGGAGAAAGTTATAGCAGATAGTTCTAGTTCAAGGCTGCATATCTAAGAAGAAACACAACAGCTCATGATGATACAAGTTGGTCTGTGATGTCCTTGTATATACTGTGAAAGACTCTGTGGCTCATATTAAATTTGTGAGTCATATCCATCATTGTCAAGAATTGTAGATTATAATCCTTATAAAAGAACAATAATACTATCATCTGGCAGACGTAAAGTGCCAGTGTGTCAGTAGATTCGATCTCTCTCAGGTAAAGTGCCAGTATGTCAATATACTCAATCCCTCTCTACAGAGCTGCATGAGGTCTGCCGAAAGTATTGCTCATAGCACATATCTCAAGCAATAATCTCCATAAACCTTTGAAAGAAATATGATTGAATGTCTGTGTTCATAGTGCCATATTTTACTCATTTGTTGTTCTCTTGTGCCTATTCTTCAAAAGCCCTTTCAATCAAAAAGTTGAAATGTGTGTATTTTTATGGGGACTGTTTAGGTTGGAAGATGGAGGACAACGGAAAGTATGGATTGATAATGTCAAAGAATGAAATGGATTAAGATTCTTCACACTCAAACAAGGCACTGAGAACAGAGAGGCAACTTAGATTTTTCTGTTGATGTTTCTAAAGTGATACTCATACAATCCTGAGGGGTTATGGATTTGATGATGTTGATAATTTGTGTGTGTGTGTGTTTAGTGGTTTATAAAACTTCATTACCTTGTGTTTCCACATTTTTCCTATGAAATTACATTTTTGCCACAGTACAATGTGTTATTGAAATATAGTATAATATTGTATAGACCCCTAATTTGTTTTTATTTATTTATTCATTTCTCAAATTAATATTGTGATTAAATTGATGATTTTTTATGGTAACCACAAATAAAATAATTTTATAATTGTAAAAATCACATTTACATCTATTTGTCATGACAATATTATGTGTAAATATATGGGTAAATGATTGACTGTTTGGTGTAAAAATGTGTGTGTAAATGATTGACTATGTTTTGTGTAAATGACTGTCTTTGTTTGATGTAAATGTCTGGGTAAGTCAGTGAGACTATGTTATGTTTAAATATGTAGGTAAATAAAGAACAATTTTTTTTTTAATGCTGAATTAAAAAAAGCATTTAATTAAAATTAAAAGCACTGTATTGTGTGCTGTTTCTAAACTATTTTGAATATAATGTGTCATGGCAAAGTTGCCAGCAATGAGTCCCTGGACAAACTACAGAAATCTGCATGTTCCGTCACAGAAGTGACTTGGTTGTATTCAAATAATGACTATAGATATCTATTTTTTACTGTCCATAAAATATTACCTTTATGACAGTGGATAAAATGCAGCTCTAAACAAAAACTATCATGCCGTGACCAAGTCTTGACTCCAACCTCCTCATTCTGGAGAATGCAGAAATTTAGCTTAACATGAAGCGATACCCCCAGTTGCTCTTTCCTAATTTTGCTCCTGGTAAAATGACTATGGAAATGTATGGTTAAATGACAGTTAGTCAAAGATTAAAATAGAAATCAGATTTCTCGTAAAATTATGAAATAGGCTACATGTATCAAAACACAAGAGGATCTGGTGTACATGGGAACCACACTAGATATTTGGTCCCACATTGAGAAAATAGAGGCAATAGCAAGAATAAACTTACCTTTTCTAGAAAAATTGGTAGGAACGATTTTGGAGGGAAGGGGTAAGAGGAGATGAATTAACGTTAAAGAAATGAATATGCAGGTGCAATTTGACTAGTACTAGAATATGGATTGATAGCATAGACTTCAGCAGCCAATTCCTGTCTACAAGCCCTGGAAAATGTAAAACAATCAAGAACATAATCTATTCACTGGTGCCAGGAAGACCTCTCTAATAAATAAAATGCAAAAAATAAGTATAGGCATTCCACCATTACCATACATGCAGGACACAGAGACCATGACCCAAGCAGAAAAGTACAAGAGCATGTCAGCACACTCAATGAAAGACCAGATTCTATGACCTAGCTAGTGGAAGACTGAAGAGAAGCAACTTTATTCATCGATCCAAAAAAATTAAACAGAAAATACAAAGATGAACTGCCAGACATAACAAAAGAAATAATATTTATCTCAGCAATATCAAAATCTCAATATCAAAGCCACCATAAACAACAATTTCATCATGAAAAAGTTGAATACTCTCCAAAAGAAAAAAATTATATACAGCATGATTGAAGATATGTACCCCAAAGAAGCGTGGATACAAATGTATGCTAACAGATCACCAAACAATGCACTGGAGGTGATGGAGTGTATATAGAATATCCAGAAAAAAAAATTAATCAACTGAAATTTTCTGTGCCAAATACTCTGCGGAAGTACAGGTCCTTAAGCATTGCTGTAGAAATAGTAAAAACACAATAGCCTAATGTGGTGTGCCATGAAATTAAAAGACAGATATACTAGCTAAAGATGGGGCAATACAGGAATAAGAAGGTCTAGAATATGCCCACCAGGAAAAAATGCCCTTCATCAAAGCTATTAGGAAAGACGACCACTCAAAAGACAACTATCATATTATCTCGACAGAGCTGAGCAAGTTATCATCTTCTGCTTCAGGACTGGACACAGCAGCCACTCTGTGCTCATGTGGACAGGCAGCACAGATGGATGGACATATTCTGTAAGACTGCATTACGCTAAACCAGTTAAGGCAGAGCATTGGCCCACAGAGACAGGCATCCACAGAAATATGTATGAGAGTCTTGAAAAGCTTTCAAATACAGCAAATTTTATCAAGAAAACTGGATATTCTTGTAAACATATAACACTGTAGGCCCAAAGGGGGGAGAAAAGAATAGCTTCACAGTTTACCTTACATTCAAGTTATAAGAGGCGACTAAAGACGTTATGGGGTGGAAATTGCTGTCGCATCCTATATAGCAGTGGTTCTCAAACTTCCTAATGTGACCCTTTAATACAGTTCATATTGTGGTGGCCTCAACCATAAAATTATTTTCGTTGCTACTTCATAATATTTGTTTTCTGATGGTCGTATGGGCTCCATGTGAACGGTCGTTCGACAACCCCCCCCCCCCCTCGAAGTGGCACTACAAACAGGTTGAGAACCACTGACATATAGAGTAAAAGTGACTCAGAAGCCCTGCTGAAATTGGATGTGTCAAAACAAACAAAAAATTGACGTAACACAACAGTATATCTTCACAAAGGAATGATTATCCAATGAAAGGTTAAACTTGTTCTCACCTTATACCTCCATTGATCTGCTGTCCGTAGTGTTCTATTCCAACACCATCCTTTTCTTTACTCTGATCCTAGATGCATGATGTGTTCAGTGGACTATCTTTGGTTGCTTACAGATGTAACATTTTTTTTTCTTCTTCTTTCGTTCACTTGAAACATGTCTATATCTGTAATTCTGTTTCCTTAATAAAACTCACTGTCTTTTGTAGTTCATACAGTCTCATAGAGCTTTGATTCCAGTGTTGTTTCCTCTGGCCAATATGTCTGCCTCAGCATTTCATGCTCAGAACACTCTTGAAGTATATGTTTGGCACTCTGTGCTGCCTGTCCACATGTACACATGGCCGTGTTGCCAATCTTGAACTTTGTATACATGTGACTGCGGAGTCGGTTGTGTGCTGTTCTGAGACGTAGAATTATAACTTGTTCTGATCAGTTCATAATGTGATAGTCATCTTGTGTTGGTGTTTGTGGCTTTCTTATTGACTTGATCATCTGTTTTTTCTGATGGTAGGTGATTGGTATATCTGGTTGGTCTTCGGCAGCACCTCCTTAGCCAGTTGATCTGCTTATTCATTTCCTGGTATTCCACAGTGAGAGGGTATCCACTGCATGGTTACCCTATACTGGTATGACAATTCGCTAAGTAGTTTTTTCAAGTCTGTTAGTTTTCCAGACTGGAGAGCTTGAAGCACTGACCTTGCATCTGTCAGGAATACCACAGGCTGTAGGTCAGAGTTGGAGTTCAGCAGTTTTTTAGCTGCCACACTAATTGCCTGGATTTCTGCATCATAATTATTGCAGAATTTTCCTGTCAGTGTTATGATTGTATCTCTAGGCTTGTGTGGATATTCTATATATACACCTGCACCTCCATTCCTCACAGCATTCTGTGCTGACCCATCTGTGTATACTCTGACCCATATATCTTGTGGATATTCCTCATCCAGGAAACTGAGGGTGACTGTCCTTCGCTGCACACTGTTCTGTTCTTCCTCGTTTAGTATTCCTTTCACATGGGTCTGAATGAATATTGACATTACATGCCTTTCACTCCACTGGGTTTGTTCTGGTACAGACCTTATGGGGGCTGTCAACTTCAGGTAGGTCTGTAAGTTGTCTACGGAGTCATTTAGCTTGATGGATAAAACTGCTTCTTTTCAGTCGCCCCATTGCTAGATTTTGGAATCTTTCCTTCATTGGATGACTTGGCATACACTGAAACTTTTCTGCTTGAATTAGTACTTTTGTGTCTCTGTGTTCGCCAAGTGTTTGCATTCTTCCCATTTTCTGCATCTCTGCTATGGGTGTTGATTTCATTGCTCCCAACATTATTCTAAGTGCCTGGTTTTGCACTTTATCTAGATCTTGTAATGTGGTGTTTGATGCAGGACACCACGCAGCTGAACCATATTCCAGGTGTTGTCTTATGCCTTGCTGCTAAACTTTACTGAGTATATTTCCACTGGCTCCCCATGTGGTTCCACTTAGTTTTCTCAGGATAGCTAACTTCCTCCTGGCTTTTGTTGTTGCTTTGTTTATGTGCTGCTTCCATGTCAGCTTATCATCAAAAGTAACTCCGAGGTATGTTGGTTGTTTGTCTTCTTTCAAGAGCTCTCCATCTATCTTGATATGACCAGCTTTTTGTTTTGGTGAGAGGGTAAAGAGTGTAGTGCTGCACTTATCTGTGTTAATGCTGACGCACCATCTATTTGCCCATAAGGTTAGGGCATCGATAGCTCTTTGTATTTGTTTAGTAGCCACTGTTGCATGTTCTTCCGTGCACCAGATCACCAGCATACATTGCCACTTTGATTCTGTGTGGTAGTTCAGCAACTAGGTCATTGATGTAAACCAAGAAAAGTTTGGGTGACAGGACTCCTCCCTGGGGGACTCCATGACGCAGTAGAACTTTCTTGCTCTTGTGACCATCTAATTGTACCCTGGCTCTTCTATTATGCAGGTATGCTTTTATCCATTTGTACATTCTTGAGCTAACCCTGCAATTTCGCAATTTCTTTAGGAGCCCTTCTTTCCAGACCTTATCAAATGCTTTCCTGAGGTATATCCATGCTGCTAGTACCACTTTCTTATCTTGGAAGGCATCCTCAATCTCTTGGAAGAGGTAGGTTACCTGATCTTCAATAGAGTAGCACTGTCTGAAACCTGCTTGCTGTGATACCAAGGTTTTCACTTTCAAGGTGCCACTGCATCCTAAGATTGATAATGTGTTCCATTGTTTTGCATAGACAGCTTGTGAGGCTGATGGACCTGTAGTTGGAGACTGTGTAGCCATCTTTTCTTTATTTGAGGAGTGGTATCATTATTGCTTATCTCCACGCCTGTGGTACATTACCTGTGGACCAGCTTGTGTTAAAGATCTACAGTAGCTTTGCTCTTGCTACAATTCCCAGGTTTCTAATCATTTCATTGGACGCTCTTTCAGCTCCAGGGGACTTTTTCATTTTCAATTTGGATATTGCATGCTCCAGTTCTCTCATTGTGATTGGTGCCTCCATGACTTCAGGTATAGATTCGCCTTGTCCAATGTTTTGCTGGTTCTCTTGAACCTCCTGTTGTTTGTCTGGGCTGACTTTGACATTATTGTCTTCTGCAAAGTAATCAGCTGCATGTTTACCTGTTAAAATGTTTCTATCTTTATAAAGTGTGATCCTGGTATTTCTCCCTGTACCTTCATCATATAGTTGTTCTACAAATTTCCATAATTTCCTAGTATCTCTTTCTAGGTTCAGCGACTCTGTTTTTTCTTTCCAGCTGCTCCGTCTGGCTTGTAACTTGGCTCTTTGAAATTTAGCCTTTGTTTGCTGATATTTGTTGTGATGTTCTTGGCTAGGTCTGTTCTCAGCCTGCTGTCTAGATGTTTCCATCTCATTTTGCAGATTTCCAGTTCATCATTCCAGTAGGGTTTGTAGTTTTTGCGTTCCCCCTGGGTATGGTTTTACTAGCAGCATGTAGTATACATCTATTAAATTCACTCACTGCTCTATTGATGTCTTTGTCCAAGTTCATGTCCTTAGCTAGAACACTAGTTAAATGCTGGTACATTTTCCAGTCTGCCCTTTTATAGTTCCACCTAGTCTGCTGTCCTTGGTAAATTCATTGTGGATTTCCAGAAATACTGGTCTGTGGTCACTACCCCCAAGCTGCTTTCCAACGACACGTGTGATGTTCCATTCCAAGCCTGGTGAGTGGAATGCCAGGTCTGGTGTAGAGGTGGTGTGCTATGCTCTCGAGTAGAAGGTTGGTGAGTCTGCTGGCTGGTTAATAAGGATGAGATTATTTTCATCCTGCCATCTCTCAAGTTCCTCACCTCTCTTGTCAATATGATCGTAGCCCCAGCTCTGAGAGTGGCTGTTGAAGTCACCACACACCATAAGTCTCTCTTTGTTTGGAATTGTGTCTAGTGCCAATGGTTTATCATCTGGGCAGTAGTAGTTCAGGAGATGGAATTCTGCACTGTCTATTTTTAGGTGGAGCATCTGGTATTATGCCCCCTCCATATATACTTCCAGCTGACATGCGTTGATATTGTTTTTAACAAGTGTCAGAATTCCACCCTTTCACCTGTCTTTTCGGTCAGACCGATAGCACTGGTAGCCTCTGATCTTGAAGGCTATGTTGCTGCTGAGGTGTGTTTCTTGGATACAGCATATACTACCGGTAATTTGTTCTTCACTTAGGATATTCTCAATTCCAATTTTTTGCTGTATCCATCTCTTTTACTGTTCACACCATCCGCATTCCAGTGCATTATTTTTATTAGTCATTGGTTTGTTTGGCCAGTAAATCTAGTCTCTTGCCTCCTGGCTCCTAGGGGCAATCAAGAAGGACTTCCAGTAACTGAGGTTGGGCCTTTTCGAGGTATAGGGTCCGGCACCGTCCCTGCCTGAACGTCCGCCACAGGGGAGGCACCATCAATCAATATCAATTAATAAACCCATAACCCTTCAGGGTCGTAGGGGTACCACATTGGATGCCTCAGCACACAGAGTCCTCCAGCGAATTCTATCCTCAGCGATGCGGATGAGTGTGGAAATATCTTGCCCTGTCCATTCCTTGATGTTGTCTGTCCATGTCTTTATTTGTCCTCCTCTGCTTCTTCCACCCTAACTATTATGGAGGCACCATAACTATTTATAAATACAGACATGTTTCCATTGTGTTTTGTGCGTGGCATCCTGATTATCTGTGCGCCTTTTGGCTGGATGCCTCCGTCTTCAGCACTCTGCTTACTTGGGCAGGACTATGGTCCTGCTCGAGATGGACTGCCCGACCAGTCTTAGTTTCCAACCCCTGATGGCTGAACTAAGCCCCATCACCACTGCACGGTGCTCGCCTCGATGGGGAGACGTAACAGGAATCTCAGGGATATTTTGGCCCATAACCATCTTAAGCTTGACGTTCCTAGTCCTTTTGGCACCATCAGCTACAGACTTAGTATATGTTACACCTATACCTGAGTGACACAGACACGTTCTGTCACATTCCCCAAAGTCACTTTCACAGATGAAGAGGGTTTCACGTGTATATCCCGTAATGTTATTTATGCCATCATCTGCAAGCGTTGAACCATGACGTAGGTTTACATCGGAAAGACGGGCTATAGGCTCAAAGACCGATTATGTCAGCATCTGTTTAGCATCAACCACTAGACCAGTACCCCGTATTTTTGACCATTTCAATAGCACAATCCATAAGGGTACATGTGATATTCAGGTAACTGCTATTTAGTCGTGCTCCTCGGATGATCAGATATGCACTTAATGCTTCAGAATCGGTACATACACCAATTTCGTCTAATATATCTTTTGGTATCAATATCCGCCATTCTTATGGTAGGTATCCCGGTATGTTCTGCCATGTTTCTGTTTGTTTTATGGATATTTAGTTGTGTTCTGTCAATTTTTGGGGAGGAGGGTTAACCTTTTACCTTCTAGTTTTTACTCTTCCGGAATGTATCCATGTTAGCGGGAATATTGTCATTTTTACTCGTCATTTATTAGGCCTATGTTCTGAATGTATTCTTGATAGTGCCTTGTGGTCGAAACGTCGATTTTCATGTGTTAAAATATGCAATGATTAGCAAAATCATTTGCTTGGCCGTATGATTGGCCGTATGGTACTAAATTGTTTGCTATAGGCCTACCGGCTCTCACGTGCCTATAAATATATAATAATATCATTGGTTATTCCTGAAACGTTGATAATTTATCTCTACAAAAATTCACCATACGTGATTAAGATCTGCACCGATAGTCTTTACCCAAGTAGGCCTATATAAAAAGCAGAAATTATGAAACTCGACGCAAATCCCTGCGAGTACGGAGTGACCAGGTATAAATGACCAGCGAACTACAATATCCATTTACAGGGGTGCAGAGACGTTGAAGCGAGCACTGTGCTCGCTTCGCTCGCCAGGACCAGGACTCATACTGGTCTAGACCTTGCTACGCCTCCCCGCGGAGCACCCGGGGCAACAGAGAAATCTGGCCAAGGTAGCAAGGATCGGACGATCTCCAGCTGAAGAGGGAACCTGCTGTGGACTTGGAAACTTCCAAGAGAGAAAAGACTCGTCTTATCCGCAGTACGTCCCGAGATTGTAGACAAGCTTCAGCAAAACTTTCGACAGCCTTTTACAAGGCTCAAGAACTTTTCGTCAGTTCCCTGTCAGCACCCAGCGTCGCGATATAACCAAAAAGTCCTTCTTAGGACTAGGTTGAAAGTGACGTGACTAGGCATCCCGAGATGGCCTAGTTGAATCCACTACTTAACAAACAAACAAACAATATCCATTTACATACACTACACTCATCGCCATATCTGGATGAAACTGTGTCCCTATAGGTCAACAGAGTGAAGTGATTTCAGTTGCGAAATAAACAACTAATTTAGGACACGTACGCCTACATGTATAGGTCAACAGGTACGTGTATATTTATCCCGCAGTAAATATATATTTAATCTTTTATTGATCATAATCTTGATATTAGGTTTTACTAGGTAAAGGAAAAGGATGTACGTACATTATGGTCGTCATAAAGTTACAATCTGAAGTTGAGCTTTTGAAAAACTTTACGGTTAAGATAGAGGATCGAAATACTTGATTGACGTATGTTTGACACGTATTTTTGTGCGCTGCAGTCTGGTGATCGCAATATTGTTTAACGTTATTTTTATGTGGGAACATGCCTTCTGTAATATCTCATTGATTAAATTCTAATACAGGCGATAGCGCCCTGGTGTAACTAAAGTAACTTGAGTCGAGAGAGGGTGTTTATATTGAAATACTCATAAAAAGCCAAACTGTACTAGAAAATAACCCGGGAAAAAACCCCCAAAAATTGAACAATTTTTCTTACTCGAATCAGGACCGTATATATGCCCTACGTCGTTAGTATTTAAAAAGGTGGGGGTGTTACCTTTTAAAAAAGTTATTTCGTCCATTTTCACAATTCCTTCGATGTTACGTAATTTTAAACACTTTTTGAAAATTGTTATGATTGTTAAGACGGGGTGGGTTTTTACCTGCCGTTTGTAAAAATTCCTAATACAATAATCATGTTCTGATATCCTAAGGATTCGGGGGGGGGGGGGGGAGTTGAAACTAATCTGCTTGCTAGATTCGAATGGCACAATAATTTTTTATGAGGTTACTTGATAGAATGTTAGAGCCTCATCTTGATGCACGTCTGTAGAAAGGGGGGGGGGTCAAATCCTTAGAAAATTAGAACACGACTTTTAGTACTAGAGACTTAGCCCACATGTAGGTAAATCTATATACCGCACACACACACACACACACACAAAGTCATCATGTAGGTAAATCTATATATACTGCACACACACACAAAGTCATCAAACATCTAATGAGAAAGAGGGGATTGCAATGAAAATGGGCTAATGACCTATTTTATGTACATTTTCCGTCGCCACCCCTACTGCACACGTATTTGCAACCCTGTTTTTGTGAATTGTTCGGCCCTGTGGCGGTATGGTATAGAGAGCATTTTCGGATAGTCGTGGTTCCAGGTTCAAACCCCGCCATAGGCAACTGTGCATTCGGACAGTACAGAAAACAATCTCCAGAGCATTACATGGATATACTGTCCTGGTCATGCTGGGGTCAGAGAAAACGAGAGAGCCGATTTATTGGCAGTCAATGCGGCGATAGATGACACAATGCTGAAAAGAGATAAAGCAGACTTGATTAAGGCAGTTATAAATGCATTGCAAAATGAAGATGGGGTTAAAGAGGCTGAGAAAGTACACATACAAAGAATGTCAGAAATGGGAGTGTCTAGAGGTGAAGGAAGGAAGTCTTTTTGGAAAGACTCGAAGATCGCATAATCAACACCTGATTCGAACTCTGCAGTATACGCTGGGATAGCTGCTAGAAATGAGAGTGGAGCACTTATACAAGAATCAAGAATAGAAAACAATTGGCGCCTACTGAGCGTTTTTATATTGCCTAGAGAAATAACTAAAACATAGCCATAAAATGCTGGTTTTATCACTATGTACACTGCAAAGGGTCGTGGTGAGAAACCTTCATGAAGCACGTCCCTTTTCAATAGACGAAGGTTGCCATATTATCTTTTTAAATGCACAATGTCACAAATTTAGTTTTTTTATTCAAGTTTGGTTGACAACAGAAAATTGGTTTGCTTGTTTGTTTAAAAATTAGTTGCTCACAGTTACTTTTGACTCAGCAATTAAATATGGACAAAAGATTCATGTAAACACAGCGTACTTTCTGTGTTAAAATAGTTGCAATGTCCTTTACACAATATTCAGCTAATTATCGTTAATTAACTTAGTTTAGTAATGAAAATTACGATATAAGGGTAATACATTTAGTAGCCGCCATGTGTTATCAGGGCCCGAAAGGGAAGCAAAGAATAACACTACTGTTTACATTCCATACATATTGTATGAAGATTATGGGGTGGAATTGGCTGTCCAATCCCATATATGAGGCTGTCATACTCCTCTGGAGGAGTTCTCACATCCTTGGTCCCCACCTGGCACTCAGCTCTCACCTGTTGTTTCCAGTAGTTCTCACATCCTTGGTCCCCCATCTGGCACTCAGCTCTCATGTGTTGCTCCCAGTAGTTCTCACATCCTTGGTCCCCATCTGGCACTCAGCTCTCACCTGTTGCTCCCAGTAGTTCTCACATCCTTGGTCCCCATCTGGCACTCAGCTCTCACCTGTTGCTCCCAGTAGTTGCCAGCATGCGGCAGTCGCCACACCCCAGTAACGACTTTGACAGCCCGTCCAAACCATGTGAAGGTAATCAAGGACTTCGACCCTGAGGTAAGCACAGTGCATGTCTGCCCAAGCATGCAAAGCCTGTATATGGTGGGCAGCGCGGATAAAACATTTGATGTTCAACTGATGATACTTGTCAGCAGAGTGTTGTAGAACGCACAGGGCTTTGTGAATAACGTAGAACACTCTGGTCATATGTTGCATCCTGGTACATCACCAGTCATCTTGATTTATCTTGCCACTGGAGCACTGTTTGATCAGAAAGTGAGGGTGTGGTCCACGAATTGCTCATTTCCTCCACACTACAAAATTCAGCACTAGTCATAACTCAACTATCAGCATCCATCATATTTTCTTATACACAATAATCCCTGTGGCGATTGGAAAGTGGTGATCCAGAAAGTGCAGAATACTCAAGCTGAAGTTAAATCCTGCACACATGCTGGTCAGGGCATAGGGTCGCTTCCTTTTCAAACCCAAGGCAGAAATAGGATTCGACAGCCCTCTGGTCGACTGAGCAGCCCTCTTCAGGATAGCTCTGCCGAGACCGTCAGCGGTATAGAGAACCTTACAACAGAATTAATTAGGACCCCATTTGTTACGTTTTTGATTATTGTTAATATTTCGGTTGGTCACTATTTATATACTTGGAGTCCTCTTGACTATTTTTGGCATACGATTTCAAGTATGTATATAATGACCAACCGAAAGTCAAACAATAATTAAACGACGTAACGAATGGGTTCCTAATTAAGTCTGTTGGAAAGTCTTTATTGGAAAGGGTCATATCTCTGCTCATCCCAATAGCAAGGGGAAGGGGCTAGAAAAGGTGCCCTAAAAATATCCTGCGTAACTTGACCTGGCTAACATACCGCGGTAAATTGTCATCGTGCTAATACTTTACCAGGCAAAATTTAGTTACATTTGAAGCCAATCTTCTTCTTCGTTATCGTTAATTCTCAAACTCCCTCTGGATCTCTCCTTTAGTAAGACAATGATCCTACTAGACTTCAAGCAGGATGTAGTCCAGAAAACGTAAACGCATTATGTCGTTCTTAAATTTGCGCCAATGGTCCGACACATCCGTCTTCGGTGGTGTAGGAATTTAAATATTAATCTTATAACAATAATCTTATACTTACAATACAACTAAGCGATAGTGTGTAAATGTTAAGTCTAAAATATGATGGAACATGGGCTCCTGTTTCAGCATCTTCTCTATAACTGCACCACCATTTCATTTACCAGGTACCCTTATCGCAATTTTGTTATGACCAATAATTATCCTCAATATTTAAGAACACAGTGGCTCAATAATTAAAGAATTTAAAATGGCTAATAATAGTAGAAAGAGATTACACTAAATGCATTTGTAAATACTGTGTATGTTCAATAGCGGTGAGATTGAACAATATTGAGAGGCACGCTAATACAGCAAAACATGGGAAACTGAACAATCATTCAGGGAACAATTGCAAACAAAATTTTCACACTAAGGAATGACGTAAAAACAACAAATGTTGGCATATGTTTGTTTGTAACTGGACATTGTCCCTTATGCGTTGTCGGTATTTTACGCTAACTCTGTAAAGTACAATTTGGTGTACCTTACAGAACGCTGTCTTTTCAATGAACTCCCTGAACCCTTCTCTGTCTTGGGTCATGCGGCTTGAATTTTCCAGTGACATATTGGAAAATGTTATCTTTAATGTGTCAATCCATCGTATTCTTGGTCAAATTTCAAATGTAGTTACTACATATTTTTTTTAAAAATCGTTTGGTATCTGATATTGAAAACACCAAATTCATTATATTAATTGACGAGAGCATTGACATTTCTGCATTGATATTTACTACTTGGCATGGTTAGGGAGCATATGGGTATTATTACACAGAGAAAAGAAAACAGTTTAGTGTTGCTAATTTTAGACTTACTGAACTGTGTGACTGAAGCGCTGAAGCAATATAAAATGATGTGAAAAAAATGTGTGGCCCTTCCTGAAATGCGGACCTGTGAAATCACTTTCTTTTCAATAATATATATATATATATATACATTGCAATATATATATATTGCAATGAAGTGTCCACTGTCTGTTACTACTATTTTCCTATCCAAGCTATCTCCTCCTACCATGACTTAATTTGGTTTTGTTTTTGCAAACATCACATGCGTCCGTATTGAAAATAAAATTGGTAGCGTATCCAATTCAGGACGTAGCCATCAACCCAGCATGTTTTGGCTATAGCGATTTTCTAGGCAATATAAATATGTTAAGTAGTTTGCCATTGCTTTTTGAACGGTCCGGATGCTCAAATGCATCTGGCGTGGCTCAAACTCGGTCCCTTGAGCGTCACAGACGCACTCTGCACCACTCTGCCACAAAGCCGGACATGCGTCCGTATAGTTTCGTTTAATTTGGAGCGGACCGTATTTAAGGAAAGAACCTGTTGAAACATGGACATTCGTTCCAGCATTTTGTTATGACTGCACCACCATTTAATTAAAATGATTGCTATTTTATTATAAGCAATGTTTATCTTCATCATTTACTAATGCGGTCACTAAATCATGCGAGATTTTAATAATGAGTAATTCGAGTAGAAATAGGTGACACTAAATGACATTGTATATACTGGAAAGTTTTAATAGTTCTTGAAACTAACGGGAATTGAAGTTTTAATAGTGAGGGGCTGAAAGATATTGAGATAAAAACGAATGCAAAAATATATAAGAACGCTGAACAACAATTATGTGAACAAATGCAAACAGGACTTTTACATTCATGAATGCCGTAATAGCAACAGAAGTATGCATATATGTTTACATTTAACAAAGCAATTTTCCCTATATGACTGTCGATAAGATAACTCTGTAAGGTGTAAACGTTGGTGACAATACAGTATGTAAGAACATAAAACCTAGACATTCCAAGTATTTTGCCAAAAATGTATCACAGAATGTTTTTGAATTTTTTTTTTCAGTCATGAACAAGATCATGATTGTACAACTTGTACATACAAGCACAGCCAAAGAATGCTACATAATGAGATTTATTTGACTAGAATTTAGCAGATCTGAAATAAAGAAGAGAAAAAAAATAAACAAATAGGTTTTGCTTTTTCTGGTGCATTTTCAGACAATTGAATTTCTTTCTAGTGCTTTTTAGGCACGAGACTAGTGCATTTTTAGCAAAACAATTTGGCATCATTTCCGTCACTCGTCATATCTTTTTTTAGAGTAATCATGAAATCTCTCTCAATAAGACACGATTGTCTACTCTTCATATTTCGTATTTTGCTGCTTTTTTTTATCTTATTGTTTTTGTTTTCATTCTCTCCTCTTCTTATTCACTCTCCCTTTATTACTTTTATCTCTCGTATCTCTCCTTTGCTTTTCTCCTCTTATTCTCATCATACTATATAGGCCCTATATTTGTCTGTAGCTTAGGCCTATGTGGTAGTCCTATCTATACGTTGTTTGTTCATTATTTTAAGTCCTGATCAAGATTTTCTTAGTAGAATCTTTGTTTGTCTTTTTATTTGTTGTTATCATGTCGTGTGGATAATATTGACAATACATTTTACTTTTCTCCGTTTTTTCTGCCAGTAAACAAAGGTAACATAACGTAACGTGATTACCCAGACTGCCGTTTATACTCTGTAGTCCCCTATTGGAAAAATATTCCTCGTAGAATTCAATCATGTTTTTCTTATTGATTTATTCTGTAGTTTATTGATGACTAAAATTGTGTATCTTTATTTGATCAAAATATACACAATGTATATTCTGTAAACAATTTTCCTCTTCTACTTTGGGTCTCCTGTCTGGCTGTGACAGATTCGTAGGCCTAACAACAAGCATTAGAATCAGCCTTCACTGCAACCAGGTGTTTTGTAACAGTATTGATTTAACTGCTGTTGAGGTCACTTAGGCTATAAGGATCGTGAGGTCAACACAAGAATAGTCCTGTCGCACTCTTGTTCAGCTGTATCTAGTTGTGTACAAAAACCGAGATGTACACAGATTCGGTTGGAAAATATAGGCCACCTACAATTTAATCACGTATAAACTCTATGTTAATGATTATATGGATACTATAAACGTAAGGATTCAACACCGAACCGTTGATGTAATTATTAATCATTGTTTTAGTAAACTCTATTATGAGAAATAGACCCAGATTTTTTATTTTATTTTTTTAGCATATTAGTGTTGTTACGTGTAGCGATATGTGAACTTCATAATTTGTTAACATTCAGTTATTTGGAAGTTTCGTGAAATTCTAGTAATAAATTACACACATCTAACGGAACACATTTTGTATAGGTTCGAAAATGAAGTATTGATTTCACTTCTATGTCGTGCTATTTTATCGTTCGTTCTCCAATCCAGCTGCATCTAAATTACAGTAGAACAACATAGGCTATCTATTAGACTCTCAGTAGCTAAATTATAGTAGAACAACATATCTATTAGATTCTCAGTAGTTAAATTATAGTAGAACAACATATCTATTAGATTCTCAGTAGTTAAATTATAGTAGAACAACATATCTATTAGACTCTCAGTAGTTAAATTATAGTAGAACAACATATCTATTAGACTCTCAGTAGTTAAATTATAGTAGAACAACATATCTATTAGACTCTCAGTAGTTAAATTATAGTAGAACAACATATCTATTAGACTCTCAGTAGTTAAATTATAGTAGAACAACATATCTATTAGATTCTCAGTAGTTAAATTATAGTAGAACAACATATCTATTAGACTCTCAGTAGTTAAATTATAGTAGAACAACATATCTATTAGATTCTCAGTAGTTAAATTATAGTAGAACAACATATCTATTAGACTCTCAGTAGCTAAATTATAGTAGAACAACATATCTATTAGATCCTCAGTACGATGTAGTAAAGAGAAACTAAGATGAGTTGTGCCGCTGTTTTTTCCCTAAATTGTCAAAACTTCGAAGAACTTTATCACGCTAAATATAAAAACTATCTCCACAAATGTGTATCAATGTTTATCAAATGTATATTATCACCGTCCGTAGAGCTGCATTACTATAGGCCGATAGTGTCATAAAAATAACTTTTACAAGTCTATAAAACTTGTTATAAAACAATATGGCCTATAATTTTAAAGAAATTATCTATTAACACAATCATTTCATAACGACAAATAGGCATTTCGTCTGATATTATTGTAGCCTGTATTAAAATGGCTGTAGAATCACATTATTATTGGAATAAATAATACGTGTGAATCAGTTAATATTAAAATGCAGAGATTCAAATGGACATATTTTCTACCACACTTTCACATAAATCTAGAGGTCAGCTGAAACATGCGGATAAGACTCAACGAGATGGAAAAACAAAGGTAAACTATTCATATATTTGTCACTAATGTGTTATTTTCCTTATCTACAATTCGGTCTATTTCGTGAACATTCATATGTATTTGTTTTGTATGTTCTGATTCATATTCTTCTACAGTTAACGTTAACTTTCTTCATTTTGTTCATATTTATTTAGTGTAATCTCTGGAAAAAGATAGTGTATCGTCCTTAACTAAGCTTTGATGAAGACATCTGTATGTATGTATGTAGCTAGATTGAGGGGAGCAACTTGCGTCTAATAAGAATTAATTTAAACTGCAGTATGTGCGCAGTTCTAGATGTCACATGATGATGGTAAAGAGCGTCTGTTTTAGATGTAGTTATTGTAGCTGTTGTTGAAGCTATTGATATTGTTTCAA
The DNA here is from genome assembly GCA_034231615.1 of Meghimatium bilineatum. Lineage (NCBI taxonomy): Eukaryota > Metazoa > Mollusca > Gastropoda > Stylommatophora > Philomycidae > Meghimatium > Meghimatium bilineatum. The sequence goes on along the minus strand of CM067298.1, from coordinate 17,401,406 downwards.
AAGAAGTAGCAGATGACATGTATTCCTGTTTCCCTATATATACATTCGTTCCTCTCAGCAGAGAAGTAAGCCAACTAGCAAGAGCAGCCCTCACAGCAGTTAAACTCAGTAGCTTCAAGCTATAATCCCCGGAAAACGCGTGGGAAGCAATCGGTATACTGTCGCAGGCGGTCAACCCGAAGGAGTCAAGAAGGAGTTATTCCTGTCGTCAAGTAGCAACTAGCCCTGAAAATGGCTCAAACGCGCACTAGACTTCACCTTAGTGATGATGTTTCTACTTCACAAGCGAAAATGAGCATGGCATGAAAAACAATAAATGTGATGAACAAGTAGAAATAAAAAAACATTTGTTATTGTCTAATTTCGTTTGAGTTCGTAGATTCCCTATGAGTTCGATTCGTGGCATGAAAATTATATTGTAGTGTACGAGGAGGGCAGAGTGTTCGGGATAGGACATTTTTTGGATTTGTTCTTCCCTTTCCGTCGCTTGCAAATTTCCCGCAGTGTTCTTTCTTTATTAAATATATTTTTCATATTTTAAAAATATATCCTTTAACGCCGATATACGACATGATTCCTAGAAATTATGAGTTGCGCGCGGCATTATTCATGGAAGTCGTGATTTGGTTATTTGCGTTATAATTATGCCATCATTATCTGCTGATTGTTGTCGGTATTTCCAGTATAGTTGTATTATCAATTATCAAATGACATTTTTTTCAAGAACATTGTCTCATTGTGGATACTCTGAACGCCTCTGTCTCTCGGACAAGCAGGCCTGCATTGGCCAGAGACATGTGCATACATTCTTCGATGGCGCTGGCCCATCATCTTCTTGGTCTTCCTCTTCTTCCCTTACTTGGTACTCTGCCTTCTATAATCAGTCTTTCGATACCATCATGTTGCCTTAAGTGTCCAAAATACTGTAACTTCCTTATGATGATGTTATTTAGAAGCCACGCTTCATTTAGTTTCAGTAATTTCAAAACTTCAATGACTTTCGTTTTCTCTGTCCATGATATATTTAGAATCTTTCTGTAGCACTTAATTTCAAATGCATTTATTATTTTGGATATTATCTTGTTTAAAGTCCAAGTCTCGCATCCATGTTTTGCCAATGGAAAAACACGTGATCTTAAACGGGTAATTTCTGTCTATCTATCTATTCGCTGAAACCCTTTGTTGCCTTTCAGCGTAAAGGGTAGAAGAGTTTTCTGGAGATGGCCCTAGTGTCGCTTTTATTTCGGTGGTCCACCGTTTTCATGCTCTGCCACAAGGTTTGCCTTCACTGTATCTATGTAGCATAGCTTGCTGTGGTATGCTGTCTGATGGTAGCCTACTGATGTATGCAAAGGATTTGAACTGTTGTCTCTTGATGTGTTCTAAGATTGGGGTGGTGCCGGTTTTGTGTCGGATGACCTCATTGCACACTCTGTCTCAGCGGTATTCCTAGGATTCTGCGCAAGTATGCCATGTCAGTTGTGACGCGTTTACGTTTGTCCTGTGCTGGTGTTTGCCCATGTTTGGCATTGGTAGGACATGCGTTAGCATAATAATAGTTTTAAAGAGTGTTATTTTGGTGTTTAAATCTACATTGTTGTTTCTGAGGATTAGTGTTCTTTGCCATATTGGTATGTTTACTACATCTATTGTGTATTTCTTTACTGCTTTTGTCGACTGCTGTTATATTGCTTATTAAGTATGCGAACTCTGTCACTTGTTTAAAGGTTACTTTAGTGTTATTATTGTTACTTTGCCACATCTTTCTCGTGTGTGTTACTTTGAGTGTTTCAAATTGCGAATCTTCTCCAAGTCTCGACTGAATAATCTCCGGAACTGTTTATATTTGCTCCCAGATATTCGAATTTGTTTACACATTCTAGTTCTATATTGTCTATGTTGATAATCGGTTTGATCTTTGCTTCGTATGTTGTCATATTTTTTGTTTTGTTTTTTGTGCACTTAGATGTAGATTATAGTTGTGCAATCACCAATTAGTTAATACTTTGTATCACATGTGCGTTGTTGGAACGTGTGATGTTTGAATAATACATTATACTCCCTAAGCAAACCCTGTGGGCTACCGGCTCTTGGATTTCTAGTTCAGTGTGCAAAGAGTATGGCTACTGTCTTCTTTCCAGCCACTGTGGTAGTGCGTGCGTGCGCGCGCGCGTGTGTGTGCGTGCGTATGTGTACTTTGGATAGAAAGGCGAGGATTAAAAAGTTAAAATTATGGGCAATTTTAGTGTCTTTTTTTCTAGTGGCTGTAGGTATTGTATAGATTGTAGATATTGTATAGATTGTAGGTATTTTATAGATTGTAGGTATTATATAGATTGTAGGTATTATATATGATGTAGGTATTATATATGTTGTAGGTACTGTATATGTTGTAGGTATTGTATAGATTGTAGGTTTTTTGTATAGATTGTAGGTATTGTATAGAATTTAAGTATTATAAAGATTATTGGTATTGTATAGGTTGTAAATATTGCGGAGGTTGTAGGTATTTCATAGAGTGTAGGTATTGCATAAATTGTAGGTATTGCGTATAATGAAGGTATTGTATATATTTTAGGTATCGTAGAGGTTGTAGCTATTATATAGATTGTAGGTATTGTATGAATTGTAGGTATGCTATAGGTTGTATAAATTGTAGGTAGTGTACGTATTGTATAGATTGAATATATTGTAGCAGTTGTAGGTATTGTATAGATTGTATATATTGCAATTATTATATGTTATAGATTTATGCATTGTAGAGTTTGCAGGTATTGTATATATTGTAGGTATTGTATAGATTGTATAGATTGTAGGTGTTGTATAGATTGTAGATATTGTATAGATTGTAGGTATTGTATAATTTGTAGGTCTTGCACAGATTGTAGGCATTATATAGGTTGCAGGTATTATAGAGATTTAGGTATTGCAGAGGTTTTATGTTTTGTAGACAATGCAGAGGTTGTAAGTATCGTAAATGTTGTAGATGTTGTAGGTATTCTATAACTTGCAGGTATTATAGAAGTTGTAGGTATTATAGAAGTTGTAGGTATTATAGAAGTTGTAGGTCTTGTGTAGGTTGTATGTGTTGTAGAGGTTGTTGGTATTGTATAGGTTGTAAGTTTTTGCAGAGGTTGAAGGTATTGTATAGATTGTAGATATTGTAAAGATTGTAGGTATTGTATAGATTGTAGATATTGTAAAGAGTGTAGGTATTGTGTAGATTGTAGATATTGTAAAGATTGTAGGTATTGTGTGGATTGAAGATATTGTAAAGATTGTAAGTGATGATGGTGATGACGATGATTATGTTCTTCCTTCACAAGCGAAGATGAGCATGACATGAAAAACAATAAATGTGATGAAAAACAAAGTAGAAAAACAGAACATTTGTATCTAATTTGATTTGTGAGTTCGTAGATGCCTAATGAGTCCGATTCGTGCCCGGAAAGTTCTATTGTGCAGGCAGGAGTGCAGAGGGTTTGGGGCAGTAGAGTTTTCGGATTTGTCCTTCCGTTTTTGTCACTTGTAAATTGCCCGTAGTGTTCTTTCTTTTTCAAATTTAGTGATGCCAGCAGTGATCTGGGTGTGCCAAGCCGAGCGTTCAAGGGCTGTAGTCTCCCAGGATCTAGGATCGATGCTGCAGTACTTGAGACAGTTTGTTAGGTGGTCATTAAAGCGCTTTTTCCGCCCTCCGCTTGAACGTTTACCATCGCACAGCTCTCCATAGAATAATCTCTTTGGAAGGCACTTGTCTGGCATAGTACAACATGGAGTAGGGTAGGGACCTAGTCAGCAGGGCTGGATGCTTTGCATACGGGAATTTTGAAGGATTTCCGTGTCTGCCAACGTACTACCATGAGGTTTCTTAGGCACCGAAGGTGGAAAGAGTTAAGCTGTCGAGCGTGTCTCGCATAAACAGTCCAGGATGACGCAGCATAAAACGTGTTGGTAGAACCACTGCGCGATACATGTCCAACTTAATTGTGAAACTGAGACCACTCCTGATCCAGACGTTGGCACGAAAGCTCTCGAATGCCGCACTGGCGCGATTAATACACAAGGCAACATCCTCGTCAATTGTCGCAGTTTGCGATAGGGTGCTGCCGAGGTATACAAACTTATTAACTATTTAGTTTGTGTCCCTTTACTGTGATTACTGGTTCTGTGTAGGGTACACCTGGCGCTGGTTAATGCATTACTAATGTCTTCGCGGTGCTGATGGTGAGACTGACCGCATCACGGGCCAAAGAAAAGAGGTCCATGCTGTCTTGTATGCCTTTCAGACTGGTAGATTTTAGTGCACAATCGTCGGCGAACAATGTCCGCCTTAGTTTTGGTCTTGGCCTTCAATCTACTAAGATTGAAAAGCCCTCCATCAGCTCGATATCGAAAGCAAATTCCTGCACTGTTTTTTCCGGAAGACATCATTTAACATGGCAGAGAATACTATGCTGAAGAGCGTCGGAGCCGGACGTAACCGTGTTTGACACCGTTAGTTACTGGAAACGGGTTTGAGTGTGCGCCGTCATCATGCACACAGGTTGTCATACCATCATGGAACTGGCGAACCATGTTGGTGAATATTTTTCGGGACATCCAAATAAGGCCATGATCTTCCACTGCCTTAGCTAGGTCGACAAATATGGTGTAAAGACCAATTTTCTGCTTGCGACACTTTTCTTATATTTGTTTGGCAGTAAATATTATGTCAACCGTACCACAGCCTTGTCGGAAGCTACATTGGCTCTCTGGAGGGAGACCTGTCTCAAGATGGGCTTGCAATCTTTTTAACAGGGCCCTATCCAGGATCTTGCCTACTATAGAGAGTAGGGATATGCCTCGGTGGTTGTTGCAAGCTAAGCGATTTTCTTTTCTCCTGTATAGATGTATGATGAAAGCATCCTTAAAGTATTGTGGTATCGCTTCCAAGTTCCACACCCTCTGGAAGAGCTCTGTGAGTTTATCAGTCATAGCAGGACCACTGATGGCGTAAACTTCGGCAGGAATGAAATCTGGAATTGAAATACAACAATTTTCATGAGATTTTCAGGAAATTTTCGCTTTTCCTGGAGGAATTTGAGATTGGAATGGAGTATGGACCTGGCGCTTTTCCTACGGACAAATTTGAGATTGCGTTCACCACCTCCTCAATGCAAGGGAGCTTCGATAATTAATGATTTATTGGTATTTGCGTGCAATCGCTTCGTCGTTGATGGTGGAGGGGCAGTTTAGTTGTAGGTTTTATGTAGGTTGTATGTATTGTAGAGGTTGTTGGTATTGTATAGATTGCAGGTTTTTGTAGGTTATAGGTATTGTATAGATTGTAGGTATTGTATAGATTGTAGGTATTGTATAGATTGTAGGTATTGTAGAGATTGTAGGTATTGTAGAGATTGTAGGTGTTGCATAGGTTTTAGGTTTTGTAAGGGTTGTAGGTGTTGTAGAGGTTATACGTATTGTTTAGGTTTATTTAGTGTATAGGTTGCAAGTATTGTAGATGTACGTATTGTAGTGGTTGTAGGTGTTATAGGTATTGTAAAGGTTGAAGGTATTTTAGGTATTGTAAAGGTTGAAGGTATTTTAGATATTGTATGTGTTGTAGATATTGTAGATGTTGTATGTGTTGTAGATGTTGTATGTGTTGTATATGTTGTAGATGTTGTATGTGTTGTAGATGTTGTATGTGTTGTAGATGTTGTATGTGTTGTAGATGTTGTATGTGTTGTAGATGTTGTATGTGTTGTAGATGTTGTATGTGTTGTAGATATTGTATGTGTTGTAGATGGTGTATGTGTTGTAGATGTTGTATGTGTTGTAGATGTTGTATGTGTTGTAGATGTTGTATGTGTTGTAGATGTTGTATGTGTTGTAGATGTTGTATGTGTTGTAGATGTTGTATGTGTTGTAGATGTTGTATGTGTTGTAGATGTTGTATGTGTTGTAGATATTGTATGTGTTGTAGATGTTGTATGTGTTGTAGATGTTGTATGTGTTGTAGAAGAAAATCAGTGAATGTCTTTTATCAATTAAAAATGTATGGGGTATGTAAGAAATATAGACATAGGAGGGATATTTAAGAAATGTAAAGATACAATAGTCAGAATGAATAGAAAAAAACTGGAATAGGTTATGGAAGAAATGTTGTGGGGATAAAAATAAATATATTCAGTATTCCATGCTTTTAGATGTCAATCGACATAGCATATCCCAAACATAACTTTTATGTAGCTTAGTTTCCATATTTCTTAGCTTCTCTTGTCTTAGCTTCCATATTTCTTAGCTTCTCTTGACTTAGCGTCCATATTTCTTAGGTTTTCTTGTCTTAGCTTCCTTTGTCTTAGCTTCCATATTTCTTAGCTTCTCTTGTCTTAGCTTCTTTTGTCTTAGCTTCCATATTTCTTAGCTTATCTTGTCTTAGCTTCCATATTTCTTAGCTTCTCTTGTCTTAGCTTCCATATTTCTTAGCTTCTCTTGTCTTAGCTTCTTTTGTCTTAGCTTCCATATTTCTTAGCTTATCTTGTCTTAGCTTCCATATTTCTTAGCTTCTCTTGTCTTAGCTTCTTTTGTCTTAGCTTCCATATTTCTTAGCGTCTCTTGTCTTAGCTTTCATAATTTTTAGCTTCTTTTGTCTTAGCTTCGATATTTCTTAGCGTCTCTTGTCTTAGCTTCCATATTTCTTAGCGTCTCTTGTCTTAGCTTCTTTTGTCTTAGCTTCTCTTGTCTTAGCTTCGATATTTCTTAGCGTCTCTTGTCTTAGCTTCTTTTGTCTTAGCTTCGATATTTCTTAGCGTCTCTTGTCTTAGCTTCTTTTGTCTTAGCTTCCATATTTCTTAGCTTCTCTTGTCTTAGCTTCTTTTGTCTTAGCTTCTCTTGTCTTAGCTTCCATATTTCTTAGCGTCTCTTGTCTTAGCTTCTCTTGTCTTAGCTTCGATATTTCTTAGCGTCTCTTGTCTTAGCTTCTTTTGTCTTAGCTTCCATATTTCTTAGCGTCTCTTGTCTTAGCTTCTTTTGTCTTAGCTTCCATATTTCTTAGCGTCTCTTGTCTTAGCTTTCATAATTTTTAGCTTCTTTTGTCTTAGCTTCCATATTTCTTAGCGTCTATGGCTTAGCTTCCATATTTCTTAGCTTATGTTGTCTTAGCTTCTCTTATCTTAACTTCCATATTTCTTAGCTTATGTTGTCTTAGCTTCTCTTATCTTAGCTTCCATATTTCTTAACTTCTCTTGTCTTAGCTTCCATATTTCTTAGCTTCTCTTGTCTTAGCTTCCATATTTCTTAGCTTATCTTGTCTTAGCTTCCATATTTCTTAGCTTCCATATTTCTTAGCTTCTCTTGTCTTAGCTTCTTTTGTCTTAGCTTCCATATTTCTTAGCGTCTCTTGTCTTAGCTTCCATATTTTTTAGCTTCTCTTGTCTTAGCTTCCATATTTCTTAGCTTCTCTTGTCTTAGCTTCCATATTTCTTAGCTTATGTTGTCTTAGCTTCTCTTATCTTAGCTTCCATATTTCTTAACTTCTCTTGTCTTAGCTCCTTTTGTCTTAGCTTCCCTATTTTTTAGCTTCTCTTGTCTTAGCTTCCATATTTCTTAGCTTCTCTCGCCTTAGCTTTTTTTTGTCTTAGCTTCCATATTTCTTAGGCTTATGTTGTCTAAGCTTATCTTGTCTTAGCTTCTATTGTCTTAGCTTCTCTTATCTTAACTTCCATATTTCTTAGCTTATGTTGTCTTAGCTTCTCTTATCTTAGCTTCCATATTTCTTAACTTCTCTTGTCTTAGCTTCCATATTTCTTAGCTTCTCTTGTCTTAGCTTCCATATTTCTTAGCTTATCTTGTCTTAGCTTCCATATTTCTTAGCTTCCATATTTCTTAGCTTCTCTTGTCTTAGCTTCTTTTGTCTTAGCTTCCATATTTCTTAGCGTCTCTTGTCTTAGCTTCCATATTTTTTAGCTTCTCTTGTCTTAGCTTCCATATTTCTTAGCTTCTCTTGTCTTAGCTTCCATATTTCTTAGCTTATGTTGTCTTAGCTTCTCTTATCTTAGCTTCCATATTTCTTAACTTCTCTTGTCTTAGCTCCTTTTGTCTTAGCTTCCCTATTTTTTAGCTTCTCTTGTCTTAGCTTCCATATTTCTTAGCTTCTCTCGCCTTAGCTTTTTTTTGTCTTAGCTTCCATATTTCTTAGGCTTATGTTGTCTAAGCTTATCTTGTCTTAGCTTCTATTGTCTTAGCTTCTCTTATCTTAGCTTCCATATTTCTTAACTTCTCTTGTCTTAGCTTATCTTGTCTTAGCTTCTCTTGCCTGGCTCTGTAGCGGGGTGGTACACAGTGCGTCTGTGATGGCCAAGGTACCGAGTTCGATCCCTGTCACAGGCATTTGGATCCGGAACGTTCATAAAGAAATAGCAAACTACTGAACTTAGGATATTCATATTGTCTAGAAAGCCAAAATGTACTTAACTTCTATAGTTTATGTCTTCGCTTTTATAGTTCTTAGCATATATTATCGATTTGTTTGATTTTATTTTCTGTTTTAAATATTATATTGTCTATTTCTCTCTTCAATAAACTGCAAATATCTGGCATTCAAAAACACTAAGAAATAACACAAAACTCAAAATCTTCAACCCCTGCAAAATTCCCACATTAACATATAGATGCAAAAGTTGGAAAGGAACATCAAACTTAGAACAAAGACTAAACACCTTTGAAAATAAATGCCCTAGAAGGCTACTGAACATAGTTGGTCAGACTTCAAATAAAACACAGTTGTCAGACAAGAATCAAAACAAGAATATGTATCCACCTATATTAAAAAGCATCGCTTGAATTACGTCGGGCATGCGCTACGAATGGATACTGAAAGACTCCCCTGTCAAGCTTTGATGTGGTCACCAAAAAGCAAGAGAAAACGAGGAAGACCAAAATAAACTTTACGTGGAATTATTACAAGAGAACGTTTCACCATCGGTATCAGAAACAATGAAGATCTAAAGCAAATTGCAATGAACCACGAGACATGGAAATCTATGACATCCACCCTATGTGCCGTCTTTGGCCCTAGAGGAATAACTATTTCTCTCTGCTGATATATTTCAAAGCCTGTACAGTGCGCTTCTAGATTATATTGTCTATTTCTCTTTGCTCTTCGTTATTAAAGTTATTCCTCACTTCCAGTCACAACATCAATGTCTTCTGCAAGTTGAATATCGGGCGGTCGCTGATTGAAATTTTTGTTTCACGATTCTATAGTGTCTCTTGCAAGATTTGTTCCAAGAATATATTTAATAACACTGATAAAAATGGGCGTCCTTGTCGTGTCCCTGCAAATTGCCATGTATATCGTAAAAGGCGACTAAAGAGTTTCAGGTGGGTCGATGGATTCACATTGATCAAAATGATCCAAAAGTCATGATGAATATGGATTCTTTAGGTTGAAAGCCGCAGATATCGCATTAACGCTGGAAAGCATAACACGGTGTTTCGTTCTGTAGACTACGCCATGTTGACCATTATGAGTTTGAGAACTCATGCACAAGAAGAAGCAGAAGCCTGAACAAATGCGATTCCTGTCTGCTGTATTTCCTAGAAAACAGTCTCCCCCGTCCCCCAAACCTCAGAACTACCTATGCAGCAACTTCACAAACAACATATATCTCGTGACATATTTATTTTAACCATTATATTAACGAGCAGTCAAAAATGAAAATCGTTATCAGATTCAAATTGCCAACTCCAGCTCTCAAGTTGAGAATAGGCCGAAGCACACAATAAAACAGCTTGAAAAGAGAAACAAGATAATTAAATTGTTAGAAACCGCTCTACGTTTACGAGTGCAATTATTATTATAGATTGATTGATTTTATCATAACTAGCCTAGCCCAGGTTATTTCAGTTGCTGGGTATTAATGTCTGAACAGACATAGCAGACACTGTAGATAGACACGTAGGCTCTGTCTTCCCAAAAGATGTTAAATGATAAATTGACATCTCTAGTGCCTAGCTGGTTAAATAAACACCGCCGACGTCGGATGTGTCTGGCCATTTATGCAAATAAAACGGCAACATGTTGTATCTTCATCCTCTAGACTACGTACTACTGAAAATCTAGTATGACCATTGTCATGCTAGAAGATAGATCCGGGGGGGGGGGAGTTTGAGAGAACACGCACATAAATAATGATGGCCTATGGGTGTGTCCTAACTATTCAACAGAGATGGCTGAACAATCATAATCGTAACTTTTTCACTCTGACCTCACGAGGTTTAATTTATTAGATCTCAAGCCTTGCCTCTTCTTGTTATTTAACCAAATTTCCTCAAATATTGCATTTCTAAAGTTTGAAGTTCGTCTTTGTAAGCTGTTGTATCCTGTGATTCACACTCATTTATCGCAAGTAGATGGATCGATATGGGCCTATAACCACAGTTGTTTTTCATTATTTATAGTACTGAGAAATCTATGATTAATAGCTAGAGGTAGCCTCCCTGCTGTTGCACTTAGTAGTTTGAACAATTGTTTCTATAATCTTCTATTAAGCATACGGTTGCGTCTGTGGGTCTCACCAATGGCCCACTAGACAAACCACCCATGCCACAGAAAACCTTAGTAAATGACATGCCGTTATATTGAGGCTCTCCTATGGAAGCTTTGTAGCATGTCATCCATACAATTATAGAACCCCTCTGAGTAGAAGGCCCCTTCGATAGACATTGCACTAAACCGAAAGTCTCCTGGGTATGAAAGCAGTTCCGGAATCCGTCCCTCTGCACATAGGTAGTAAGAGCTAATTTCTTGCAATTCCTGTGCTTCTCTAACAAACATCAAACAATAATCTTCAAATTGTGGGAAACCTACAACGACCTAATAAACCATTATACTTTCCTGTTGGGAACACACATTTCTTGTTTTATACATAATAATATTTAAAAATATATTTTGGACATCGTTTGTCAATATGACGTCATTTTTCATTTTAAAAAACATTTGCTACAATGAATGTTGCTACTATGAATAGTATGCATTGTTGCCATTTTGGTGCTTTATGCACTAGATCGGGTGCTTTATTTTTGTTATCTAGTTCTAATTTTTTTTTAATAGTGCCAGAAGACTAATTTAGTGCTTTTCTTTAAAAATGTGTTATTTGTATTGCTTTATTTTATTTTTTGAAGCTTTTTAATACTTCTAGCTCTGTTAAAAAATGTTAACATTTTTAGAAAAACCAATATTAACTATTTATTTATTTATTTATATTATATTTAGATTAATTAATCCTAAAACAAGCAGGTAGACACGGGTTCCAAACCAGAACCGCTTCTTCTTCTGGGTTCAGAACCGAAGAAGTGGCCATACCGTTAAAAATAAGCTGAATATGGAATAATGTATAAGCTATTAACTCTGTCAACATGTACATAATTTCTGCATTTATTGTGCACAATAATCTTTGCTTTTACTGACTACACCTGTATTGACTTTTAACAATTATCTTTTAATTATTTGTATAATTAATATGGCCAAAATTGGAAGTAAAAAACAATTTAATTTCCCTATAAAAGTTCAACTATAAACGATAACATTCGATGTGGGCCCGGTAACGTTATTTACGCCTATATTTGTAAATGATACGAGTGTACGGTAATATGAAATATACAAGAGAAACTATCTAGAGACTAAAGTGATCGTTTGTGCCAACATCTTCATGACATTAGCCACAAAGTTATTAATTTGGTTGCTATGTATTTCAAAGGCACAGACAATCTTCGTTTGTTCTCAACCTCATGTAGATTAGCAGGAGTATGGTAGTTTACAGAACGGAATGTGGCGCTTTTCTAGGAGTCTCCCTAGCGTAGTAGTTAAGATGTTCGCCTTGAGGCGAACCTCAAGAGATCATGAGTTCAGCTCGTGTCGTCTTGTTTACAAAGTGGATTTTTTCGGAGATCCCTGTGGATTATCGCTTGAACCTTCGGAGTTACGTGCTATGAGAGATACTCTCGGCAGGCGGCGTGCCGCTTTGTTGAGAGTGACGGAGTACATATAGGACACCGAGTACAGTGAAGTCAATCCTCTACGACTTTTGAACCATTTAAACCTTTTCTATCTTACACATCCGAATTCAGCATGTTTTCTGTGTCATTTGGCCCTATGTAAAATGGGGTAGCCAACTCTACCCCATAATTTCACTAGTCGCCTCTAAGGACACGCATAGAACATTATCAATATCTCAGACACATGATAAAAAATGATGGTAGAAATGGAACAGAAGTTAAAAGGAGAGTATGAATGGCTAAACGTACTGTCAATGACATGAGTAAAATATTAACATCTAAACAAACAAGCTAAAAATAGAAATCATACAATGCTACATTTATTCTATATTAATGTATGGCTCAGACACATGGAGACTAAACAAATAATTAAAATACATAGTGATGCCTTTGAGGTGTAGGTGTATAGAAGAATATGAAGAACTTCATGGAAAGAGAAGAAAACAAACAAAGAGGTTCTAACAACTCTAATATGAGGAATGAATTATTAAAGGGAATTAAGATTATTTTTTTAAAAGATATTTTGGACATATTGCTGAGACATTACATAAGACATGACGCATTGCTGAAGATCTTACTTAATGGTAAAGTCGAAGAGAGGCTAGCAAGAGGTTGGCAGAGATACAAGTGGGAGGTTAATATCGCGATATGGACAGGTTACAGTCTAGCATAGTGCACCACCAATACTAGAGACAGGGAATGTTGGAGGTCTGTTGCAACCAACCTTCGTTGCAGAGATGGCACATAATGATGATGACAACTTGCGTGGAAGGTAAAAGCATGTTATTCTCTGCTTCCCTTTCATGCGTTGGCATCACATGGTGATCTTGTTTCACTAACATAAGGACTAGATACGCCTTCAGAATCGTTAAATATTGCAGTATTGTACCCTTCAGCCATTCGCCCTCGATACACATTACTCATTTAATTAAATATGAACATTCGTATATGTATATTTATTATACAATATAATAACAAACCGTGTCCTTCGACAACACAGTTCAAAGAACTCATTGAGAATCATCCTTCTAAAGTTATGCAATTTGACTTTTCCCGTGATTGTCATTGGCTCTCGACACAAAGTGTACAATAAAAACGTAAAGGTTATTCCAACACAATGTTACTAAAAACCTCACAATAAAGAATAACCCATGACAAAAGTGTAAAAACTCACCATAAAGAATAACCCACGAAAAAAGTGTAAAAAAGAGTAATCTCCTACGTTCCAAGAAATTACCTTTTTTAATCATCCACCATTCTGTGCTATCTCACCGTGATTCTTTAGGATTTTTTGACCCATCGGCGGTGACGGCACATCTATAATTCCCCATAAGAATAGACGTGCAATGTCCGCTGCAATACATCTCTTCATCGTTCATGGTGATTATTTATAGAAAACAAAAGTAAGACATTCAGACAAGATATGACAATGATGATGTTTTCACAGGGGGCAGGTTATCAGCCTATTCCCCAAGTTTCCTTAGTTACTTCCTACGACATGCCTAGAAATCAGACAGTGACCATATTCTTTGTACCCTGAACTATAACGTTCAGACACCAGTTGCTACACTTGTGCCAGTTCTATATTTGTTTGTTTGTTTTTCGTTCGCTCCATTGTAACCATCACGGATATCCGTGCGATTTCCGCCGGGAGCGTGATTACGTTGTGCCACCGTTATGCGCCTTGTAGGCCTAGCACATCCGATTTCGGCATGCCTTGACAATTCGGGTGGGCTACCCTTAGCCTGTGACAGCCTCTGTATCTGTCTACAGGCACGCGTAGTGGAGACTCTTCGCCCAGACTATTTTCTTGCTCTTAGTCTGACTCAAACGAGGTGTTCCACTGTCTATGAACTTGTCTCGTGTAATTGGACGTGCTGTGCCTGTGCCCATTGGGTACTGAACCGTTTCTCATCCGTGAGCCTGGTTCCTTAAGGGGAAGAACTCAACAGAGGAGTTGGACCATGGCTCTTTCGCCCTCTTAGCCGAGGTGTCATTCACCGTCATCGTGTACCCCTTGTCCAAGTTCGAGTCTCACACCACGCGTTTGAGAGCAAGGCGTTCTCGAGCTGAGCGTCCTTGTCCCAATAGCGCCTGAGCCCATCAGGTACTGAACCCTTTCTCTCTTCAAGTGTATTTCCGGTGTAGGAAAACCTGACAGTAGAGTTGGGCCAGGGCTAAATCGTTGTCCCTTTTGTGCCTGAGCGAATCGAGTACAGAACCCTTTCTCTCTGCAAGTTACTTCCGGTATAGGAAACCTTGACAGTAGAGTTGGGCCAGGACTGCCATCGTTGTCCCTTTCTTGCCTACACCCATCGGGTACAGAACCCTTTCTCTTTGCAAGCATATTTCCGGTTTAGGAAGGCTCGACATTAGAGTTGGGTTAGGTCTTTTGCTTTACCAAACGCCGATGGATGGGTCTGGGTCTCTGCCTGTTAGGAACTCTGGTAACTAGAAGCCCGTCTCGAGCTGACGGAGCTTGTAGTTCCCTTTCCTAGGGACTTTTCACTTTCTATTTGCAGTTCGCGCTGCCCTCTAGCGCTGTTCTGCCCTTTCATTGTTTCATTGTACTCTGTGTGAAACATATTTGTCTCTCGCCATGCATTTACCTTTACGTGCATTTTACATTGGCCGCCCCTCCAATGTTCGGACTGGACTGACTAGCTTCACTGTATGTCGACAGTGTTGCTATATGTGGTGATGCTGGTGGTGTCGGAGATATTGTCTGTCTCTTGTGCAGTCAAATCTCTTTCCATCTGCTACCTCCACATTCTCGGACACGATCCCCAAATGATTTGGCCAGAATCAGCACGAGCTGCTGTATTTCTGTTTCCAGGGTGCACCACGTGGAGGTACATTTGGGATCTTGGTTATCTGCTAACCCTGGGTCCGCCTAGAGCAATGCGTTCCCTTTGCACCCCTGCCAGTTCTATATACTACACATGTATATGTTTTTTTTTTTCAATGGTGACTAAGAAGTTCTCATTTCTCCTATTACATACATTCTGGAAACCATCCTTGTTTATAGTAAGTGTGTTTGATTGTAGTTATTTTCCTGTTTGACTACATTGTTTTACATAAATACATTAAATGTTTCCTATCAAGATCATACTGTGGTGACTGTCTTCATGACAACATCGTGGTGGAGAGTTTGGTTGTTGTGTTGACTCTTGTCTCTGGACTAGCTGTTACTGGGGAGAACATTGTGGCATTTGACTTAATTACAGGTAAAAAAGTCTACAAACATTGTATGAAGAACGAATGAAAAAGGCTATGATTGGATGACCTGAATAATTTGAAGGTTAGTTTATATTCATGTTGATTTCAATATAGTGAAATCGTTTTAAAGTGAAATTTTAAAATATTTAAATCATTTTCATGTCTATATCTTGTTTCATAAGCAGTGTTGGCAGGCTATTTTTATTATTTTTTTCTTTCCACGAAGTTCTCCCTATTCCACTATACAGTGCGTTTTCCAGGAAAAATGTGTGTATACGTTATGCTTGCAAAAAAAAATTGCCTATAATTGTAGCAATAAATGTATAAAAACACCGCTCTCCCAAATAACATGCACATACACAATTCATTACTTGCTTCATATATATATATATATATATATATATATATATATATATATATATATATATATTGTTATATGCGACATACCTTTAAAAATTTGATATTTAGTTAGAAAGCATTTTTTTTCCTTAACTCATCTGTGTGTACACAACGTTCTGAGTTGTTCTATCTGGAATCTAGATTCTATATAAAGTTTACTCCAAGTCTTGACATAACTATATTCGGCATTAAAAATAATTTCTACGTTAGTAGCATTTATTAAAGTCCATAATATATGCTCTGGAGCAGGCAAGCCCCTCTCCTAATTAATCATGTTCGCCGATCCACAGCAGGATAACTTAGATTGGCTGATGTCTCTGATCATTGACCACTTTGCGTATACTTTGATTCGCCAACCAATGAAAATTATGATAAAAGTTGCATCATCCAAGATAAATGACGTTTGTGGCGGATCTGTCTCGTGAGGATGAAGCTTAAGCTGAGAGCATTACGTTGTGGCGGATCTGTCTCGTGAGGATGAAGCTTGAGCTGAGAGAACTTCGTTATGGCAAATGACAATATTATAAAGTTGTTTTTTTTCGTATTATTCCCTGAAAAATTTGGTCAACCCGTTCCATTAAACTGATGCAGCTATCCGTATAGAAATCCCAGATTAAAATCGAGATATATGGTACACTGTGATAACTCCGAGAACCGCTGACTAGTGGTTTTCTACATGATGTTTCCCTAACAAAATTGTTTTGTCCTCCACGTTATCATTTATTCTCGCCCGTGTGTTGCCGGGGCCCGAAAGGGGAGCACAGAATAGCAACACTGTTTACCTTCCACGCATGTCGTAAAAGGCAACTAAGGAGGTTATGGGATGGAGTTGGCTGTCCCATCCCATATAGGGTCAGTGACCCAAAGCCATGCTGAAGTCGGATGTGTCAGGCCAACAGGCGCAGATATCACAGCAATGATGTAAACCATGACACAACGCATTCCGTTGTCCGATCTACATCCTGCTAATGTGCAGGAGTTTGAGAAAGAACGCAGAAGAAGAAGAAGAAATCATTTATTCTTTAATGAATGAAGTTCTTTTGGTCAAAACGACGTTTTAATTCGCCTTTGTGAAACTAAATTGCATTATATTTTGCCGTATATCTCATAGTGCCACAGTCTGGAAAATATGTTACAAATAGTAACGACTCTGTTACCAAGGGAGGAACAGTTGAAATTATTGAGAACACTCAAGTCAAGAATATTCTGAACAAAGTCTTTCATTACACCAGTTTGAGCATCGCTGGAATCTTCTTCGTAGAGGTATGTTAAATATTTATATGTAAATAGCATGTGCAGTGTTGAAATTGAAAGTAAACACCACAAAGTGATGGATATTCGATTCTAAATAACAGAAGGGTCTATTACAAAATTGTAAAGTGTATGTATAGGAACCAGAGGTCTATGTAAGCAATGTAAATATAGAGATAGATTATACGTCGATGCTTGACTGGTTTGAGCATAAAAATATTGCGTTCTGTTGTTTATTTTAAAACTGAGGTGTTTTTTTTCAGACTTCTAAAGACAACGGAAATGTGCAACAAAACTTAGCCTCCATAATTTATGCAATGGGCACATGCACGTCCGTTATTTGGCATAAAGTACATTTCCAGGGTTGTGGGACTACATATAGGATTAGCAATTTAACCCCATCACAATTTAGGTAAAATGGGGAGGAGGGAGGAGAATGCTTCATACATCCCTCACCAACCCCTTTTTTTCTTTACCGTACTTGTATAGTACAACCTTGCCATAGTTGTTTCAGCAAGAGATGATTTGATCCGGAGAAAGAAACTTTAATTTTTAGAAGAACCCTAATCTAAAACTAATTTATAGTTTGGCAGATCTAGATCGCGGAATGGAACTTTCAAGTTTTGGTTAATGATTATAGTATATAGTATAATCGAGTGTTTACCTGCTGAGAAATTGTGTTTACCCCACATTAGTACATCTCCACCATGTGGAGGAGCCTCATCAACGCTGTCAGGGCGTAACGTTCACTGACTCTGCGGTAGGCTCTTCTCCGTCTATCATGTCGCTGGATCACAAAATATGTTTAATCACTAAACCAAACCCGTCTCCAGTTATTCACAACAGTCCATTGACGATGCTGGTTCGCTAACTACAGTCGGTTCTGGCGATGCCAATCCGTAAGAACAGAACCTCTGTAGGGTATTCTAGCCCAAAGACCAGCGCCGTGCAGCTGCTGGTATTTAGTAGACTGTGGAGGACTAATCAATGCAAATCGATTCCTGAGGTGACGCAGCCGTATGAAGCGGTCTTCGGCATTTGTTGTGACTCTGGGTATTCCACTGCGCTGCCGATCTGCCACTAGGCCAATTTGTTGAAATCGCCACCAAAGTCGACTAATGGTGCTTCTAACCACAGTAAATTATCGGGCCTCTACAATTTGTGATTGTTCAGTCTGTAAGCGGCCAATGACGATGTATGTTATTCTGTAGGGAGATGAACCGTACTTGCGCATTGAAAATATTTAAATGAATTTATTCGAGGATCGTCAATCTTTAATAGGTATTCAATAATATGATCAGAGAGTTTTGTGTTCATTAAGTTTCATGGGATTCTCATGCACATGTCGCGAGTTATTGCAAAAAATGTTATTTTAACCTTACTTCTTTCATGACCTCACGAATCATGAGGTGAGTACAATTCAGGTAACCACGAGAAGTTCATGACCAGGTGGACGAGGTTGATTGGTTAAATGATGTACAATCAGCTAATATCTTGTATAAAAATAACTCCAAAAAATTCTCTTTGGGGGGGGGGGAGTATAGTTGGGTCAGGCTTCAGGTAGAGAGAGCTTACTTTACCCTTTCCTGTCGTATACATACAAGTAGTAATTTCTAAAGCTCTTTCGCCTTCTTGACCCTACATCACACCCCCAAATCTTCTCACTGCCCCCCCCCAAACAAGTGGCGTTTTCGTCCATTTTGAGAAATCTTTAACTAAAGTAATAGTACATCATTGCTACTGTACCCATGGTGGATCGTAAAAACGCGAGGTTTGTTGCTCTAAAGGGGAGATTTTTCCTAAAAGATAACAATAGATTACATCTCTAATGCAAATACCTGCACTATTATTAGGACATTTGTATCAAATGCAACATATGCTTGATGTGTATGAAGTGGAATATAATTTGTGTATGTTTCCTGTAACTCATTTCAGATTCTTCTCAAAATATGCTCACTACAAAAGAAGTTTATCACCAACCACTGGCAGGTACAAATTAAAGTTTATAAACTTAATCTATCATTTTCATCAGAACTTTATTTCAACATGAATGCTTCACTAGTCTCTATGTCAACAATGGCTACCACAGAACAACATTTCTTAAGGTAAATAGAGATAAACTCTTCATCTCCATATTGATGTTACTGCCCTGCCGTCACCAAGATGCAGTATAACAATAAATAATGCAAATCTAAAAAAGGATATAAAGTCAAGTAACTTGGCAAAATTTTAACAGCAGATGGCCGGTGTCCCGTAAACATGGAGAGAAGAATATCACAAAACCAAAGTGCATTTTAAAAAGTGAGAATATATCTATGTATTCGCTAATCCCTTTGTTGCCCTTCAACGTCAGGGGTAGGTCTCTAGAGATGGCCCTCCTGGGTGCTGAATATATTGTTCAATTTGTCGCCTCTTTTATTTCGGTGGTCCATCGTTTTCGTGGTCGGCCTCTAGGTCTGCCTTCACTGTATCTGTGTAGAATATATTGCTCTGGTATGCTGTCTGATGGTAGTCTAGTGATGTGTACAACCATTTCATCTGTTGTCTCTTAATATATTCCAAGATTGGGGCAGTGATGAAACATGATTGTAAACAAAACATTCTTAGTGAACTGGAAGCTACAGAGATGTGATTGTTTGAGAAGAATGAAAATACCGTGGATAGCTTAGAAAACGAATACTAATATATTAAATACAGAAGTCCAGTCCTCAAATATGTTGGGGTAAAAAGACAAATTATGAAAATAGAAAGAAGCAGACAGTCAAGATTTTAGGGCATGTGATGAGAAGAACAAAACTTGAACATTTAATAACCACCGGAAATAGTATGTTCCTTCTTTGAGAAGAAATGGTAATACAGAGAGAGAGAGAAGTTTGCTGGATGTTTTGTCATCAAGGAATAGAAGAATGGCTCCAAATGAACTTGTTAACAACATGAGATACAGAGAGTTGTGAAGAA
Source organism: Meghimatium bilineatum (assembly GCA_034231615.1). Taxonomy (NCBI): domain Eukaryota; kingdom Metazoa; phylum Mollusca; class Gastropoda; order Stylommatophora; family Philomycidae; genus Meghimatium; species Meghimatium bilineatum. The sequence continues at coordinate 17,381,540 of CM067298.1, read as the reverse complement.
ACTTGATTACCTATACCACTCAGCATGGCACTTGTTGATTGATTGATGGCTCTATCATAATAGATGTATATATAATAAAATGTGTCACTCTACCGGTACAGTAGACAGATTTAAGTAAGCATATTGGCCAAACTGCTGAGATTAAAAACTGCACGAGAAATTTAAAAAGAAACCTTACAGAATCAGAAAAATAGCGTAAACAATTTCGGGTGCTAGTGTAATAGTATCGGGGGTGGCAGACGGTTTGTTTGTACTATACTGGATGGCAGACGGTTTGTTGTACTAATGCTGGCGTGGCAGACGGATTGTTTGTAATAACACCAGACGTTATGGCTATAAGCAAAGAAGTATTGTTTGCACAGAAAGATCTGACACAAGCTAGTACGCTTTAGGTAAGGCAAATATTAGTATCACAAGTCTGCATCTCCCTCGCTCAAATGGAAAGGAAGACGACACAAAGTCTACATTGACGAAGCAGTCAAAGGAATAATTGATCATCACCGATGAATACATCCAGGCCCGCATGTGTTATTGACACGTCGATTACGCAATACCTGAGTGGTCAGAAGGAATGAAGTGATGAAAAGATTTGTTGACACTCTGTTTTTCCGTGGGAACGAAATATGTTTAGCATAGAGGCGCAAGGGAAGTAGGAAGGCGGAGTTTGTATACGACAGAAGTAGGGGCGTATTGCCCACGCAGAGAATGGACAACGTGTGTTATTGTATGACCAGAGGGATCATGTCCTCATTGGTTAGAGGTTTTCCTCCGGGGGGGAAACGGAAGAGGATAGGTGGAGACAGAAAACCATAAGTTCTGGTTGGCGGAAGTTTTTTATGGGAGTGAGATAAGTTTAAAAGACTTAGCTTGGAGGGGCGGTAGTCCTCGCAGGAGTCCCCGGGGTCAGTCTCTATCAGGCTTGTCTCAGACAGTCAGTGCTTGTCTCCCATGAGAGACAAGTCCTAGTTTAGTCTCGCAGCTGAGACAGTCAGTCTTCGGTCTCCAGGAGAAACGAAGAGTCAGAGCCAGATAGTCAGTCGGTGTATAATCTCTAAGACTTAGCTTATAACCAGAGTGAAACAATTCCTGGATGTGCTAGAGTAATTTGTAATCGATGATTATTATATTATTGCCCAGTTGCAGACAATTTAAGATTAGTCTGCAGAGTTGAGGACGGACTCGAATAAGACTAGATTGGGACTCGTGACTAGTGTTTATTGTCTCTCTTATGAGTATGATGCTATTAATTGATGTATATTAAGTTGTGTAAATAAACCTCATATTCTTGTGAAGGAGTGCTTTGGTTAACTGATTGATGTCGAGCAGTATTACACAGATTTAGACCTGGTCACAGCACCAGTATTCCAGTAAGTCCTAAAAGGCATTTTCTTCCGTCGCAAATTATTGTGACGCTGCAGATCTTCTTATTGTCACACTAGTCTGTACAGGACAGACAGTCAACTATATGTTTTCGGTAACAAGTTTGTTTCTGTCACACCAAATGCAGAGCTTGTTACTGTTACACTAGGACCGTATGGGGGACATACGTTTACAAAAAAAACCGGTCGTTTGTGTCCTTTTGGATCTCAACGAATGTTGTGATCCTTTTCTTAAAGATCAATCGGAGGCTAGTCTTTGTTGGTTAATAGTAGCCTTCTCAAAGGCATGTTATGCTTTGCTTGGGGAGGGTTGATTTCCCACCTCCTATCTACAGCCTTGTCGGTTGCATGACAGTTTATTATTTATAGAAAACCCTTAGTATTACATTTTTATGGGATACTTCCATCTTGTCTTTAGACCTTGTTGCCCAGTGTAAAAAATGTCATGATTTCTGTGACTTTATAAACTCCGCATCATGAATAAGTATACGAATTATTAAATTATAGGTCTAGACAGTAGCGATGTCGAAAAATCGGGTCTAGGCTATAAATATTGTTAAACTATAGGCCTACAATGCCTACTAGACAAACAAAAACTTACAGATAAACGATGTATAGGTCTACACTCAGATACAGTACCTACGCTTTCAATGCGCGTGGACGCCCGTGTGTTGCCGGGGCCCGAAAGGGGAGCAAGGAATAGCAACACTGTTTACCTTCCATGCATGTCGTAAAAGGCGAATAAGGAGGTTATGGAATGGAGTTGGCTGCCCCATTCCATATAGGGTCAGTGACCCAAAGCCATGCTGAAGTCAGATGTGTCAGGCCGAAATGCGCAGATATCGCAGCAATGCTGTAAACCATGAACAACACATTCCGTTCTCCGGACTACATCCTACTAATCTGCAGGAGTTTGAGAATGAACGCAGCAGAAGAAGGAGAAGAAGAAGAAAATGCCCGTGGAAAAAAATAAACCATATGTTCCGACTAAAGGCTACTTCAATCACAGGAAATGAAAGCAATGCGTTTAAATACAGTGCTTCCACAAAAACAAAAGTTAAAAACTGTAAAAACCATTGTTGTCAAAAATTAAAATAAATACCACACAAATCACTGTTGCTACTAAAATTGAATAAGTCTCGTAAAAATCAGTGTTGCCACTAAAAATAAATAAAAATCCGCAAAACATCAATATCCTCACTAAATTGAGTAAAAGAAAACAACCAAAAAGTAAAGAGCTGCAGAAAAACACGCACAATGTATTGTACGGGCGAACAGAGTCAAACCTCGCAAAATAATCAGTATAAAGTACCGCTAATTACGGGTCTTTGACAACTATGACAGTAATAGCTTTATCAGAACAACCGTTAAAGTTGAGGAAATAGATTAATTACATACTTACCTGGTAACACATGTATAGGCTTAAAATGTGCTAGTTTTTTTCTCTTGCATAAAAGAAATGACTCTTTTGTTGATTGTAAAATCATATTACTGAATTGAACTAGTATGTATTTTTTTTATTTTGGTAGATTTGTTGAAAATACCTAGCCCCTAATGTAAAATAATAATGTTCTGTGCCAGAAAATAATAATGTTCTATGCCAGAAAATATTCATATAGGGCCTAAATGACATTTCTGCTAGATTTGTTGTAAGCCTATATGTGTTCGTCTATCACAAGTGATGATAACCATTTGTTAAGATTTGCTGTAACAATGCACACACAATTCATTGTATCAATATGTGCACATTTATCAATTTATAAAGCATTTTCCTGACAATAATAAAAGTAATTAATTTGTTGAAAGTAATTTTAAAGTAACATTTTCTTACATTGGGCTATATATCTAGAAATTTCTAAGCTTGCTGCGTATGCCTATTTAAATAGTGTATTGTATCATGTCCCATTTAATGTTCATATTTTATTCCTTCCAGATATTTGACACAGTGGTGGTAGTGATAACACTAGGTTTGGAGCTAGTTTTCCACTTTATAATCTTCAGTGAAAAGGCGCTTTGCTTTCTTACTTACATTGTTTTACTTCGACTCTGGAGATTGCATATGTTGTGCAGCAGTAAGTTTTTCTGTATTTAACATATGAATATTGTTTGTGCAGTGCTAATTTATCTAAGTTTAAACAAGTATATTTTTTTTGTTATCTGTGGTTGTAACTTTTTTATATCAGTATTCATATAGGGACCTACATTGGCACAAAGCAGATAAATGTGTATGTTAACGGAACAAAACTAAAACAAACATCAGAATTTAAATATCTAGGAAGCATTTTTATGGAAGATGACAAAAGTTATAGAGATGATGTGCCAAAAAGCAAATGCTGCAATCTACCAATAAAATGCTGCTTAAAAACCCAGTGATCAACATGGCGACCAAACGAAAGGTAATAAATACCATCTCTATTCCAACTTTATGTTACCATGGCCCCTGACAAAAACACTCATGAGAACGATGACAACATGTGAGATGAAATGCATGAGAAAGGCTATAAACATCACCAGAAGATACCGAATGAGTAACAAAGACCTCAGAGAGATATTAAAGACCATATCATGCAAACAATATATAGAGAGAGAAAACAGAAAAAATGATTCGGAATCCTTATGCAAATGAAACCACCACAACCAGCCATCCTTGCGTACAACAGCAGAAAGAACAGCTAAAAAACAAGAGAAAGACCAAGAATACGATGGGAATATTCAATCAGAGAGATTGTCAAAAATGATGCGCTAACCATGGCAAA